>OY720448.1:101508672-101688672 GCA_963082715.1 Harpalus rubripes
TATGAAAAATTGTGAGCCATCGGCATCCGAAGCCGAAACACCTATCTTGCCGGGATAGTGCTCTATCAACTAAGCTATTGGCTGCTCTCCTCTCGATGGCTGAACAATCTTTCACTTCTAAGCTCGTATAACTGCTGAGGATTTGTTAATCGTCACATGATTAGATGTGAGCTTAGTTGGTAGAGCACTATGCCGGCAAGATAGATGTCTCGGGTTCGAATCCCTATGGCTGACAATTTTTGACAATTATTTCAAATATACAAGCTGTTAACTCATTGTTAATATTAAAATTTGGTCTGGTATGGTTCTTGAGTAATTTATGACTCGTTCACTAGATGTTTAAAGGCAGTGGTTGCTTGGCAACCCTACATCTAATCATGTGACGATTAATAAATCCTTAGCAGTTATACGACCTTAAAAGTAAGAGCACTATCCCGGCAAGATAGGTGTATCGGGTTCGAATCCCGATGGCACACAATTTTTCACAATTTATTTCAAATATACTAACTGTTAACTCATTGTTAATAATACCATTAGAAATATTTTAATAAATTTAGGGGATTTACTACCCGAGACTGAAAATATATGCTGTGCCTTCAAAATACTTCTTTCGAGAGTAAATGAAGTACGAATATTTGTCGTCCTTTTAAGGTAATCAATATTTAAACAAACAGCTATGTATTATTATTACCAAATATAGTATTGCCTATGAATTTGTTTTTAGAATCTACAATTAGAGCATTCTTCCCCGCATATGAACGTTTAAATGATTGAGAAGTTATTGTCCAGTGAATTCTTTTCAAAACTAAATATTCGTTTCATCCACAATCATTTATTTAAGTATTTAAATACAGACTAGGCACTATGTGTATTCTAAAATAAAAATAAACGACATGATGATATATGTATTTATAAGAAGATTACATATATTTGATATTATCTTGAATAGAATTTATGTTTAATATATCTTGTGTGTCTAAAAGTAAATCGATTAGAGATAAACAGTTAAATCTATGTAAAAATCTTTCGAGTAACAATTTAAATTTATATTTTTCTCACTTAGTAAATAGTAGTTCGCTATTTCCTCGAGGCGTTTGATGTAGCTAAGTGTCTAATCAAGCCGTGATGCATTCCTAGTGTTGTCTTGTATCTGGCATCAGTTCAGTGGAAAGAGCCCGCACGGGCACGCCACTGGCCTGGATCAGAGATAACCAGAGATGCATGCATCTATTTAACATTGTACCGAGGTGTCGAACGTGGCTTCCCGCAGTACACTTTTAATTACGGGTCTGACATCGCTACAACAGACCCACCAATTAAAATGCTTGCGCAATAAATATTTTAAGGCGGGTCCTCGTTAGCAAGATCAGAGGAGAGACAATGCTAGAAACAGGCGTACGTGGCAGTGGCGTAGGGGATGCGCACGAAGTCGGAGAGAATGGTTCAATGGGTAGACTTAGGATCTAAACTAAAAAAATAGACAATTAAATTTGACCAAACTTAACTTAATACCACGGTCAAAAATAATGAGGAGGCCCTTGGTTACTATGAAAAAATGTGTCCATGATTTTTAAACCTTATGTAAAATTCTGTTTCGTGGAGTACTATTTTAATCGCCTGATGTCATTTCGCACAAAATAGAGATGTTCTTTGTATTATTTTACCTTCCGCTACGCCGCTACCCTTGGTAAGGGAGGTATAGGAATCGTGCTAAAAATCACATATTGAGATTTTGGTAAATGACCACGTTTTAAGGTCCCTAAAATCCAATTTTAACATTTTCACGATGATGTCTGTGTGTATGTATGTATGTGTGTGTGGATCCTCCACTCTAACTCAAATACTATCATTCAGAAAATTTTGAAATCTTGTATTTCCAACTTTTTCTGTAATGGAAAGAATCCATTAGATTTTGGAGAAAATCGGTTAACCGGATATGGTACTTTACTAGAAGCTCAAAATAGCTTTTCTTCGAAAAATACCTTTAAATGTTATTTTTTCGAGACTAATGGTCTATAATTTAAATCCCAGTCCCTACGCTTTCAACAAACAAAACGCAATTATTCAAATGTATGTAACTGACAGATAAATGTCACTATCAAAGAACTAATCATTTCAAAATTGTATTAGTAACTTTTTAAAAAAGTAAATAGAACAATAGAAAAAGACTTCAATATAGTTTCCAGCGTAAGTAAATGTGTAGGTTTGTATTTAGATTAATAAAAATTAACGATTCACAAAAATGTTTAAGATAATCCTCGTTTTTGGATTAGCGAATTCTATTCTATCCCGGTATTTAAAATTTAATCTTCATTTTATTATAGCTCCGGTGGCTCAATGGTTAGAGCAACGCCTCATGTCATGAGTGCCCTCGGGGCTCTGGGTTCGAATCCCACTAAGGCATGGATGTGTGTGAATATGAACCCACTCTGTAATTAGATTCAAAACCGATGTAGTCTTTATTTTGCATTTCCTCGCTCTGCGACCGATATCATTCGACTCTAGATAGACTCAAAAAAATATAGTCACTTCATATAATTTTCACATTCACGTATTCTATGCACGAATTACCGTTGACTTCACTTCCTGTACGGTGCATTTTACATTGAATTTATGAATCAAAGCTATAAAGTTACAAATACTTTTTATTGCGAGACTCTCGCGGGATTTCTCGCTTCTCGCAGTTGTTATATCGATCTCGCCTCGAATTTTAAATTGCAATCTCGCTCTCGTTCTCGTTTCGCATAATGCAACGAGACGAGACGAGATGCGAGAGTACTCTCGCCTCGTTGTGCATCACTAGTCGAAGGCATTTTGGCGTTTAACAATGGAAATCATTTTTTATTTACGCAAACGTTACCAAATAATTATATGCAAAATTACTTCAAATCGAAGTTATAGGAATTTAAATTCTGTGTTTAAATCATATGGAGAGAACAAAAAATTATAATGTTACTGTTTTATGAGCTTTAGTTAAGTTAGGCATAGATTAGTTTAGTGAAATCCAAAATGCATAGGTATCAGTTTAGGCAGTTCCTAAATCTATGAAATTCCTAAGTATGCAACTGTATAGCAATATTTGATGAAATAGTTCTAGTGTGTATACTAGAATTATATGTACACTGGATTGCAAAAAAATCGCGTACACCTATTTTTACCTCTCGCTAAGAGAGGTATTGTATTCATGCTAAAAATCGCATATCCAGATTTTAATGAATAAGCACGTTTTAAGGTCCCTAGAATCCGATTATAACATTTTTACGATGATGTCCGTATGTGTGTGTGTTTGTGTGTGTGTGTGTGTGTGTGTGTGTGTGTGTGTGTGTGTGTGTGTGTGTGTGTATGTGTGTGTGTGTGTGTGGATGTGTGTGTGTGGATGTTGGATTCACGATATCTCAAATACTATAAGACTTAAGACATTTTTAACTACGGATTCCTCAATCTAACAATAATGGGAAGAGTTGATTAAGTTTTGGTAACAATTGGACAACCGGAAGTAGTAGTAACAAGAAAAAAATCATCTAAATATTATTTATCGAAAATTTATGTAAATACTTACATTAAAGAACGTTAAATTCTTTATTCGATAAATATAAATTCATTATTATATGTTCTATAGATTTAGAGATAAAGAAATGCATATAAAATAATTTGATGAAAAAATTCTCAAATCAAACTACTTCAAGGCAAGAAATTCAAATGTTTGTAATTGACACATAAATGTCACTGTCAAAAATATTTGTATGCCGCTGTCAAAAATATTTGTACATTATTATTTCAGGATATTGAATATAAAGAAAATGTATGAATTGTATATAATTTATTTTAAAATATCCCATAGATTTTGCAAATATATGTGAGAATTATTTTGTAGTGAGACATGAATATATGTATTTGTATTTTAAAATTTTTTTCGTTTTATGCGTACAACCAGGTAAAATATATGGCGAGAGGTTATGTGTTGGCCACATCAGATTTTTTACTGTATTGAATCGGTCTTGAAATTTAACTTGTCAATGTCATTAAATAGTGTGAATTAAGATGCCAAAGTTAACAGAAAACGAGAAATACATACTTGGTTGTTCTTCATTTTTCTGGAATACAAGTATATATGTTTATGTAATTTAATAGTAACTCAAACAAGCTGAAGAACTTACTCTACAATACATAAAATTGTGACATGATAGTGACAACAGTGACAACTCCATTGACAGTTGATTGAAAAATTGTATTTAAACAGCTAAAAAAATCTGATGTGGCCAGCACATTACCTTCCGTCAGTTCTATGTATTTTGTACAAATTTCATACGGAAAGTTCCTTGCTAAATTAAATATTCTATTTCTTGTACATTACCTTCCCGCAGTTGCATGTATTTTATGCAAATTTCATACAGAAAATTATTATTTTGTGACGTTTTCTATATACAGTGTAATGTATCTGCAGAAATAAAAGATTTATTATTATTATTATTTCTTGTACATTACCTTAAAGCAGTTGTATGTATTTTATACAAATTCCATACAGAAAGCAAAAGATCCTATATTTCCAGTAAAAATTGTAAGACAAACACACTATGTCAATTTCACTTGACACTGACATCTTTCAATCAGAATTTTCTTAATATAGTAGCTGTTTTCATAGCTATGGCTACTTTATGAAATTTAATTTCTTTATAATTTTTTAACTCTATATCCATTTAATATTAAGTATAAAATGCAGTCAAATCGTACAGAGAATAAAATATACTTTAATATTTATAATAACATCAAATGTGAAAAAATTATATTTAACATAGTTTTTTCAAGAAAAACTGTTAAAATCTTCAAATGATGGTACTTCCGGTTGACCATTTGTAACCAAAATCTAATCAGCTCTTCATATGGATGTAACGAAGAAGTACACGAAAAAATTATAATTTTTGTAACTGTAGTATTAGAGTTATCGCAGACGAAAATTTTGTTACACACACACACACATCCACACACACATCCACACACACACACACACACACACACACACACACACACACACACACACACACACACACACACACACACACACACACACACACACACACACACACACACACACACACACACACACACATACAGACATCATCGTAAAAATAGTAAATTCGTATTCTAGGGACCCTAAAACGTGCTTATTGATTAAAAACTCATCATCGAATTTTTTGACCAAAGACAATACCTTCCTTACCTAAAGGTGACGGAAGGTAAAAAGGTAAAAACTCGGTTACTTGATTTTTAAGGTGTACGCGATTTTATTGCAAGCCAGTATATTCTACAACTATTTTAATTGTTTTTTCTTCCTACGCCACTGCGAAGTGTCGATGCTGGGTTCGAATCCGAACCCGAGATGTAGACATCCATCTCCAGATTGACTATCCACGTATTGCGTGTTGGGAAACAGCTGGTATTGTTGCGTTTGCGATGCAAGTGTTTCGAATTGGCACCTGTGGACGGTTGAGGACGGTTGTAAACTCAACCAGACACCAACGGAATTCCAGATACCATCGATGCAACAACTTCTATATTTTTTTAACTAGCGAAATATTGAAAGCATCCACGTGAATTAATTGTTTCCTTTTCGGCGAAACAGACCCACTGTTGTCAAATTAGACTCGGTAGGCTGATGGTAACTTTATTTTCCTCGAATTGATTGGTATAACAAGGGTTCGATCTTTTTATCGGCATGTGACATCGAAATTTACCTGCCAACATTGACGGAATATTTAATATTAATAAAAAAATAATGTAAATCATTCTTATGTATATCATATAATACAGATCCAATCCTGTATTGATTTACTATTACCATATGCATTGTATCTTTATAAAATAACATGTATAATCAATATATGCCAAATGTGCGTGTTCTTTTATGCAATTAAAATGTGTAGGTATTATAATGATAATAATGGTTGATCAGTTACTTTAATAATAATGGCGTCTGGATAATAATACGGGCAGATAATATGATAAATTATATGCACTGAATTAATGTTTTGTATACTGGTAGAAATCAGACATATGTATGTATATTGTTTCAAGTTAAAATTAATTTTAATATAATTATAAACAAATATTTTGTCATTAATTACATAAATTTATGTAACTTTTATAAGCACGATGTCACATTAGTAAAGTTCATTTACGTTAGTTATGTGACAATAAAAGTTTTCATGATTTTTTCTAATCAAAAAAATTATAAATATGTTACGATTAATAATATCCTTAGCAGTTATACGACTTTAAAAGTTTAACCCTCGAGAGGAGAGCAACCAATTAGTTGGTAGAGTTGGTAGAGTACTATCCCGGCAAGGTAGATGTCTCGGGTACAAATCCCGAAGGCTGACAATTTTTCATAATTTATCCCAAGAAAATTATAACACGAAAAATGAGCCAGAAGTTTTAATTTACGCAAAAGCACTGGGTACTTATACAATTTAATTTTTTCGGACGCCACCTAGAGAGTTAATAAGAAAATTCGGTGGCCATCTAGTAAGTAAAAAAATATTTAATAAGTAGTTATATATAACTACTTATATTATATATATATATATATATATATATATATATATATATATATATATATATATATATATATATATATATATATATATATACTTAGAACTAAATCTTGCTCACTATAGTGAGCAAGATTTAGTTCTACAATTCAACATTTATCACGTAATCCACCACGTGTTTATTTGCACTTTATTTCAAATCCCCGGCATTCTAACCATTTTTTCAAATGTAAGACGGAATGGTCCTCAATATTTTTAAACACAAATCGTACATTTAGCACATAAAATTGTGTTAAACTCATTATTTATTTGTGGTTCTTTTCTAAATTATAAGTCCCCCCTTCAATGCCATCTTGTTTCGAAAATCTGCGCCTCTATCGTTAATTTCGATTGCGAATACATAGATTAAAATTTTGAATTTTAAAAATAAAAGAGATAATAAGAGAATTGAATATAGATACATACATATATTTTAAATCATCACAAAAAATAACTACATATATATTCATTTCTAAATAAATTTAAAATTACTTGTCACATAGACAGACACTTCTATTTTAATATTTGTCTATATATAAGAAAAGGGGATTGGATATGACATTTCATCATTAAATATAAAAGTAAACGTCTATCTAGCTTATTGAATTTCAATTCTATATTACGTAAAAAATAAACACAGTTAATATATGTGGAGTACGATGATCGACTGGTAGCAGAATGGAGAATTGGGAAATGATCGGACACGCAGTCTAATGTAAATAATTTATTTCCTGGCCTACGTTTTGACTGTTACCACAGTCTTCCTCAGGGCTAGAAATGGACAATGATTAAAACGGTAACGTGGGGATTCCCCATATGACCCAATGGAGATAACAATTGAAATTTATTAAATATATTGTTTTTATATAATATATCAAGTCAAGAAATTTTTTTTAAGCTGGAACTCAGAGAAAAAATTCAAACAACTTTTCTAAAAATTTAAAACGTTCTGAATTTTTAGAACAGTTGTTTGAGTTTTTTCTCTGAGTTCCAGCTTAAAAAAATTTTTTGACTTGATATATTATATAAAAACAATATATTTAATAAATTTCAATTGTTATCTCCATTGGGTCATATGGGGCATCCCCACGTTACCGTTTTAATCATTGACCATTTCTAGCCCTGAGGAAGACTGTAGTCACAGTCGAAACGTAGGCCAGGAAATAAATTATTTACATTAGACTGCGTGTCCGATCATTTCCCAATTCTCCACAGTTAATATACTTGCAAACTGGAGATTCACGAAATAAATCACTACTGGCACTAAAACCATAAACTGTTACAAATTGAATTACCAAATAATTAAGGATGTTAAATTGTACGTTCAATGACATGTGTGATGACTTATGTGACTTTAAAATACAAAATAATGCAAAATATTTTGAACTCAATGGTACCTTAATCCATTTTCTTAAAATTTAAGTCCTGCCGCGCCTCTACATTTTGCTTCCTGGAACTATGATAGTGTTTTGGCACATTCATTTAGCTGTCCGGTGCCTGGTTTCAATTCTGCGTAGCTAACATAATATGGAAGTAGATAACTTTTATAAAATTATAAACTCACAAAACGTGTAAAATAAAATGTGATTATTAAGTTAGATGCAGAATTTAATTTATTTGAAACATAGTCTAAAATTTAATAAGTACTTTTGCGCATAATGAAAAACTCCAACGTTAAACTCCTATGGTCCGCACTTTAGTGTTACATCCAGTATCGATATTAATTTATTATTTTAATTTTTTGAACGAGTGCGTTGATATCTATAAAAATTAAATACAATTGTAATTCAAAAAATTCCATCTTTAACTTTAGTAAAAACAAAAAAAAAAAACGTACAGATAATAGACTTAAAAATCGGTTCGCTACTATATTATAGAATGATTGAGAATGACACGTTTTTTCTTTTAGAATTCTTCAGGCGAAAAGCTTTTACACTGTAAATTTAAAAATAGCAAAAGTTAGTGATGCACGACGAGGCGAGAGTACTCTCGCATCTCGTCTCGTCTCGTTGAATTATGCGAGACGAGAACGAGAGCGAGATTTCAGTTTAAAATTAGAGGCGAGATCGATATAACAACTGCGAGAAGCGAGAAATCTCGCGCGATTCTCACGAGAATCTCGCAATAAAAAGTTTTTGTAACTTTATAGCTTTGATTCATAAATTCAATGAAAAATGCACCGTACAAGGAGTAGAGTCAACGCTAATTCATGCATGAACACGTAAATGTGACAATTATATGAATTCACAATATTTTTTGAGTCTATTTAGAGTCGATTAGTATCGGTCTCTGAGCGAGAAAATGCAAAAATAAAGCCCCTAATTCACCCCAGTTAAAACAACGGTTAATAAAACTCTTGTCAACATTGAAAAGTAAAGGATGTTATATTAATCGTCGATGGGAGCCCACAGGGAGAGAAGCGGAGAGATTTGTTGCCAGCGGGTTACCAGTGTAGCGGTTTTTTATGACTTAATCTTACTTAAATAGTGGCATATATTTAATGGAAAAGTGTAGATACTTTTAGTTACAAAAAATAATTTTTTAATGTTTAATTCGTTGACGGAATGTGTTTTTATTGAAATAGTTCAGAGATCACAATTTGATGATAAATTGAATATTTTACAGGTAAATTAAATTATTTACTAATTTATCACATTTTCTGGTGACCCTAAATGAATAAACATTATGTTCGTATTGAAATAATTTGGTGACCAAAATTTAGTGTTTCGTCTCTTTATTATAGTTATACGACTGCCAATACATGGGAGACGGTGCTATTGGTGCCAACTTGTCTCTTGTAGTTAAATAGTTACGCAAATACGTAGTACACAAGCGCTTATTTTTATAGCGAGAGTCTTGCGAGACTCTCGTGCAAGAACAAGATGAAACCCAAAAAAATGTGCAAGAACGAGAGCGAGATCGAGATTATAGCTCCGAAAACGAGACGAGATCGATATTTTATATTTCTCGTCTCGTCTCGTCTCGCGTGCATCACTAGCAAAAGTCACACATTGCGAAATCAGAATCAGGTGAGTATAACTGAAGAAAATGTTCTCTGGTTAATTCCATATTTTCTATCACAATGAAGAAATTGATTAACTAAGTTCTAAATTAACTTTCAAATTTAATTTCAAGACAAATAAAAAACTATTTAAAATGATTGTGCAAATTTTGTGTTCCGCTTCAGGCGAAAACCTACCTGATTTTCTTATTCTCAATAATGACCCTCCTACATTTAATATACGTACCATGTACGTAAGTATATTATGTTCCTTCAATACCTGCCGTTTTTTACAACTTGCAAATAATGCACAATTTACTACACCTTTAATTGAAATTTTTAAATAAATTAACGAACCATTTAACACTTAAACTCTTTAACATTACTCTACATTCTTGTTGTAATTGGATTGCCATTGCAATCACCTATTAGCATTACACAATTGTTATCAAAACAAACATCCTTTGCTGTCTCATCTTCACACATCATTCTCAATTAACTGAGATTTTTACCGTGCACGTGTGGCTGTCTGGCTGTCCGTGAGTGTGTGACAGAAGATCGAGCTGGTTACGTGCAAGAAAAACTCATTAGCGGAGTGAATCTCACTCTCGGGACAGACCGCGTGGAGCTAACCTCTATCTGATCCCAACAAACCAATACCGAGGCGATATGTTAGTGTAGTCTAATGATGATGAGGCAAATACAATAAGTAATCGATTTGAGATTTGTTGCGTAATAGAAGAGCAGGATTTTAATGTATTTATAATAGTTTGTTTTTTACGAATTATTAGCTAGCAAAATGGACGCAATGCACAGTAATTGTCCTATGACATCATAATGTCTGTCATCTAGCGGAATTTTTCTAAAGTTTTGTATAGGTGATTTCCCGCCTCTTATGTTGAAATATCTTTTATCCAACACCGACTCATAATATACTTGTTACTATGGTTATTTGAAATAACTAATGTACAACATTAGTCACTCCGTGAGAGAATATTTTAGAAGTCACGGAGGAATTATTACTTTGTTTTTTTTTAATATAAATAAAAGGCAATTTTACACAATTATTTTATTATTGAAATAATTTAACACTACGAAACTTATTTATTTAAATTAATACTAACATTTATGCTAAAATAGATTACTTATCTTTGCACAATGACAGCTGTCATGTACGGCTGATAAAACGAAAACGAGGAACGAGTTAGTGGTTACTTGCTTTGGAATTAAATTCAAAAATGCTGCTTGTGCTTCTAAGTGAATACATTTTCACTCATTTTAATGTATTTTTCTTTCAAATAATTCCCAATGATAGACAATAATTATCACAGCAAATTTTTTTCAGTACCAATATAACGAAACCATATCAACCATTTAATGGCTACTTTGTAATTTCAAATATTACATTTGTCAGTGTGATGAATGAAAACATAAAAATGAGTAAGAAATTTTTAAAAAAGTGTTCGATAAAACGTTGTATTATACTCGTGTGGCATGTATATTAGTCACTAAAGAAAATTAGCCACTCGCCCTGAGGTCTACTTTTTCTTTCGTGACTAATATGATACATTCCACACTCATATAATAAATAACTATTATTCACAATCGGTTAGTAATATGACGATTTTTGATTTTTAAAAAGTTGGGAAGTTAGTTGTTGTTATCCTCATTACCAAGATGTTAGAAAGTTAGTATACCTGGGGTTGAAAAGTGTCAACTATACTTATGCTATACTTTCCAACCTCGAGACGTAAAATAGCTGCCCCCCACTTTGAGAGATCAATGCGTATCAGTGATGGGTATTTACATAAAACAAAACTTCTTTACAATGTATATGTTAGAAGAATGGAATAAAATTGTAAATAATACGAATAATCAATGGAATAAAGTCAATATTTAAGGTTAGAAATCAAACTGACAGTTTATTTATTTATTTATTTATTTATTTATTTATCAATACAAACCCAGTAAGAGGGCAGGCAAAAAAATACATGAAATACATTACATAAAAATGAGTAAAAGTCTGTACAACGATCAATGAATAAAAATAATAAAAAAGAACAACATGCAACGATGTCACTGTATTTATTAATAATATTTATGAATTTTTTGGGGGGAGTAACGGAATACATCGATATTTGAAAATTTGTCTGTATAAATTTGACACATTCGGTATATAGGAGAAAGAGATAAGGCATTATTGCGTGGAGTAGGAAGATAGAAGGTTTGAAAATAACGAGTGTGTATGAAAGGAGTGAGGAAAGGAAGTTGATTTAAGCAAGTAGGATCATCTATTTCACCGTGAATTAGTTTAGAGAGATGATGAACAAGTTGGAAGTCGCGACGCTCTATTAGGCTATGTATTTTAAATGTTCGTAACAATTGTAAGTATTTATATGAATAGTCCGGATAACTTCTATTAATTTCGAAATATATATATATATATATATATATATATATATATATATATATATATATTTTTAAATTTGAATAGTTTCAATGTGGTCCTGATGATTTTCATAAATGAGATTCCAGATAATGGAGCAGTACTCTAGTTTGGAGCGGACAAAGGCATAATAAAGCGAGAAAATAGCAGTAACATCACGGAAGGAACGAGTTGTACGAATAATAAAACCTAGCATACGGAGGAATGAGTTGCAAATACGATTAATATGACTCACAAAAGTGAACTTAGAGTCAAACGTAACGCCTAGATCGTCAAAAGAAGAGCAACGAGTTAGAGGAAGATTATTAATGCTGTTAGAAAATAAAAGAAGAGAAGATTTCCTAGTATAAAACATGACTGAACATTTATTTAAATTTAAGCTAAAGTTATTTATCGAACACCAACTAGATAAATTATTAAGATCGTTTTCATGTGTTATTTTATTAAAACAGGTACTTTTATTTATATCCCTATCATTGGTAGCATAGCTGCTTAAATTATGAAGTACAAATATTTTTACCTTTTATATGTGAATAAACGAATGAATTTGTAAATAGTATAAACAAATGTGAAATCAAAATTTAAGGTAAGAAATCAAACTGACACTTTATGTGACAAATAAACAATCTCAGATCATTCGTTTATTTATGTTAGGTTATTATTATTTAAATATCAATTATTCATTTTTTATTTCAGATTGTGAATAAAATACTATACAAACCTCGGTGAAAAATTTCATTGCCTCGGGATATAGCTAATCTCGGCGCTTACGCCTTGGTTAGCTATCTTCGCCCTCGACAATGAAACACTTTCCACCTCAATAAGTAAATATACTATTGCAAATAATATGATTAGAATCGTTTAATAAATCTAAATTTCAACTCTCAAATCTGTTATGGAAAGAGCACCACAAATATCACTTTTTGTTATCTATTTTTTAGTCTGCAGAAAAATTAAAAGAATACTTGTTTTTACTCATAGGCGTAATTCAGGGGTGGCTCAGTAACTTGCCACCCCAGAATTTTTAAGTAAAAGTCTCAATAATTTACGAATACTTAATTGAAAAATACAAGTCTACAACATGATGTCATTGAGTAAAAGCAAAAGTTATTTTTGTATCATGTTTACTTGATTTTTACCTTCCGTCACCTTTAGGTAAGGAACGTATGATGAGGTTTTAATGAATAAGCACGTTTTAGGGTCCCTAGAATACGATTTTACTATTTTTACGATGATGTCTGTATGTATGTATGTATGTATGTGTGGATGGATGTATGTATGTGTGTGTAACGATTTTTTCGGATCGCATAACTCCAATACCATCTTTTCAAAAATTATAATTTTTGCGTATTCCTTTTCTTTAGATCCATATGAAGAGCTGATTAGATTTTGGTTATAATTGGTTGACCGGACGTACCCTAATTTGAAAATTTTAACAGTTTTTCTTGAAAAAATGCTTTAAAATATCACTTTTTCACATTTAATGTTATTATAAATATTTAAGAATATTTTATTCTCTATACGATTTGATTACATTTTATACTTCATATTTAATGGATATAGAGTTAAAAAATTATAAAGAAATTAAATTTCACAAAGCAGCCAGCTGTGCTATAAACCTGGACACATCTACTACATTATGAAAATTCTGATTGACAAATATCAGTGTGAAAGTGCAATTTATATAATATGTTTAAGTTATAATTTTACTGGAAATATACCTATAGAATCTTACAAGAAACTTTCTGTTTGGAATTTGTACAAAATACATAAAACTGACTGTAGGTAATATACTGGAAATATGGAATCATTTGCAAAAAAACTTTCTGTGTGGAATTTGTACAAAATACATTAGAACTGACGGAAGATAATATGTTGGCCACATCAGATTTTTTTCTTTTATCAAACAAATGGGCTGAGCATTCATAAATTAAAATTAGGCACACTTTTGAGTTGTGTATGAACGATAATTACTTTACATGTGGTTTAGTTAATATAACTAAAGTCATTAAAAATGATTGTTTTAGGGTAAATTGTTAGCAATTAAATTGTTGTAAAAATAGTCTGAAAATGCTTCAGAAAAAATTTAAAGCCAGTTTTTAAACATTTTCCCGGACCCCCCTTTCACCTGGGGCCTGGTACGTCTTGCCACCCCAGTTAGAAAGCTGAAATGACGCCCATGTTTTTACTACAAATTTAGAACATCTCTAGTTATTTTCAACTGGAACTAAAGTATAGACACACTATAATCAGCCTTGTTAAAACTCAACCATAGTAAGATTAATTACGCGTTCTTCACTTTTATTCTCAATTAACAAATCATTTAGTAACTAACGAATTGTTACAAACAAAAATTAATCTATTATACGAAATTTTCATTATAAATGCTAAAATAATTTTTCAAATGTGATTAATTCGTTTATAAAGTAGGCTTTGCTTTAACGCCTCGGGTCATGCTGCATCATCATCCACTGTTCGTCTCGGCTCACTTCGATCTACCCTCTTCCTACAATAACTAAATGCTGCTTATCTCGTGACAGCCATGAAATTATAATGCGACGCTACAAAAATCGATTGATTTTTATTTGAGCCGCCATTTCACGCTCTATCACAGGACAAGTCCTCGAACTTGCGGCACGGGATACCGGATGAACTGCAACTTTTTGTGGATTCGATCCCTCATGGTAATTATAAAAGTGTGAATTGTAATTTAACTTGATTTATAGAGACCTAAATCAATGAAAATCAATGCAAACTAGCAGGTAAAGACAAACATTGATTAATTGCAAATGCTTAAACTGGTTAATTATTTTTAGATTATCTTTGTCATCGTAAATGTGTAATTGTATGGATGTATAAGATTGTAGCAATCTGTAGCAAAAATGCAATAAAAATAAATTGAAACAACAGTTTTGTAAATCTTCGAACTTATTATCTAGAATTCTTGATAGTGTATGAACATCAAATAGATCAGTGCGTCTCAAACAAGTAATATTTGATAAATTTTAATATTCTGTCATCATTCACTCCCACATGTAACATTTGTAATTAGAATGTAATAAGAATATATAATAAACTCAAGTAATATTGATGAAGTATACAGTAATATCTAACATTAATAATAATTTTTTGATTGTTACAATAAGTTAGTTTTAGAGATAACCTTCATTGCAGGGAAATGTTTTTGAAATTTACTGAAAAAATTGGCCTTTATCCTACACAAACTTGTATACAGGGTGTAACAGCTAAACGAGCTACCTCAAATAATTTCTATATTATTAAAGATACAATAAAATACTATAAGACAATCTTATAAAAGACCAAGGGGGACATACAAATATAGAAGAAAATATTTTTTTAAACTAGTGGTTCTCAAGTTACAACACAAAGTTATATTTTGTTGAATGGGATGATATATATTTTTTAGGCTCATATGATAGAGTATTTTTTTGTGAATTCAATCATGTAATCATTTTATATCCTAACATATCAAAAATATTGAGAAAAATTCAATTGAAATTTATACATATAAATGTGATTTTTTTTGTTTTTTTTTTGTAGGCTATGTATGAAAAACAATAACAGCTATATGTAAATTAGAATTATTTACGATAGAAATCAAGTAGAACATTACTTAAGTACTTATTAACAAATATCTGTTTCATTTTAATTTAAGTTCAGTTATTTTTCCAGCCTACTGAAAAATAACTATAAAAATGAAATTTGTTTAAATTTCAGTTGAATCTTTCTCAATATTTTTGTTATGTTAGGATATAAAATGAATACATGGTTGAATTCAGAAAAAATACTCTATCGAATGGGCGTAAAAAATATATACCATCCCATTTAAAAAAATGTAACTTTGTGTTGTAGCTTGAGAACCAATTGTTTAAAAAATATTTTATCCTGTTTTAGGGTGTCCCCCTTGATCTTCTATAAGAGTGTCTTATAGTATTTTATTGTATCTTCAGTAATATAGAAATTATTTGAGATAGCTCGTTTAGCTGTTACATCCTGTATAATAATATAATTGCAATTGCTATATATTTTGAGTGAGTGGAATGATGTTTAAATGTTCTCTGAAAACGACGTCCAATTATTATTCGCATGCGATTTACCTACAGAAACTAGATGGACAAAACCATTAGACTTATATTTGTTGACTGCACAGAATCACACAAAAATTGTGAACACTGTGCGTTTGATTCGCTTAGCGCTAGCTAGCAGTAGCAGTTTTTTCATTCTGAACGTTCTGCTAAGTTCAGTTTTGCTGGAGCATCTAGCGGAAACCTCGAGCGCTACTGATAGACGCTACATACTTTTGCTAAGTTGATAACGCGGGAATTATGAAAGCTGACTGAGTGTTTACGAATTAGAGTAATGAAATTTTATTTATCTCGCAAATACTGATGAATTGTTATATGTAAACGAAAAAACCAATCCATTAGGAATATTTTTATTCTCAAATCTTTTTTTAAGAAATGCTATCTAGTTAGCAAATTATGTCGTTCAAATCTGTTTAGCATTTTGCTACACCTTAAGTTCACACTATTTCTAGTTTTAAAACTAACACTAGTGTTCCACAGTGTTAAATTAGTTATAAAATCATATTCTACATATGCGGTTCTTTCAAAAATTGACCTATTGCTGTGCTTATATGTTAAAAAAAGTAGAAATGGTATTTGACAGTTAACTCGATGTTCATTTTTTGAAATACTCGCATCTTGACTCGCATACTAGATTTATTTTTATTGTGACATTAAATTAAGTTTATACTCGAATACCAAAAACGTAAACTAAAAAGTTTTGGTAGGTACCAGAAACATATAAATTTTATGCTCTAAAATTCTATAATTAAAACAGCACAAATTTTTACAGGACAGTTAATGTTTGAAAAAAAATAATGTCAAATAATTATGTCAAGTGTCAAGGATTGCTTGGGACACGCGGTATATGTATATGCGGACAAAGTCCGCAAGATATGCACAGCCAACATAATTCAGAGAATGACAATAGTGCACGACGATATTAGATTTTCTATATATGTCAAAAAAATTAACTTGCAATTTTTACATAACAAACTAATACTCAAAACATACATCCGAAAAATAGAGCCGTTATGGTCGTACAGTATATGAAATCTGATAGTGTTGTATAATAAATACTAGCATTCCCGGCGATGTCAGCTTACATTCTTTAACACAATAGTCGCGTTCTTTTTATCATTTGCCTCATCTCATCTCAAAATTAGATGAGTTTGTCATAAACTGAGTTGAAATCAAGTGAGATTTTTATGAAGTAAAAGGACGAGAGAAGACAAATTTTGTTGGTAACTGATAGCTGGTAGCTGATGTCGCTGGTTGTCTTCTCACTTCTTTCTCACTTTATCTAAGGTGTGCTGAGAAGAACTGAGATCTTATGTAAAAAATGGTAAAAAGACAAATATAATGTCCATACTATTATCTTAGTTATTTAATGATCATACTAATATTTTCGTTAATTATGAGAATTTGTAGTCGATACTATTATTTATATTATTATTATCGAGAGGTGGTTCATCTTTGTCCCCGTACTGCGACCTTTCTGGTCTATTGTACCCTCCGTGTTTTACTTCTATTCTAGAAGTCCTGTTTGTTTTGTGAACTCCAGGATTTTCTTTAGACTGATGTCCTTTAGTGTCTCAGTATGCAATTTCTTTGCTCCTAAAAGACTATGTCTGCTTGCCATAAATGCTTCGCAGTGACATATTAAATGTTGAGGAGTTTCATCCTCTTCCCCACATCCTCTGCATGTTGGTTCTTATTTAAGGCCCAACCTGTGCAAATGTTTGTTTAATTGACAGTGTCCTGTTACCAGTCCTGTTATTAATCTAACATCTTGCTTGCTCATTAAGAGTAAGTTGTCAGTTCTTTTCTTGGATGGCTCATTCAGGAAGAGCTTGGAGTGTCTCTGGCCTGATATGGCTGTCCAGTGCCGTTTGTGCCATTGCCAGTAGTCGATACTAGATGGAACACCAATTATTTCAAATAATATAACAAATTTCTAATTTCCGATTGGTAACTTATTATATTATTGAGAATCATAACTTAGTTTTTTAATTCCTATTCTACAACTTTTTAATGTTATACATCTGAAGTTTGGAGTCACTAAACTATTCTTCAATGTATGATACAAAAGTTTTCGTTCCAACGACGATGAAAAATGATAAAATTTTGCGGATCTCTGGTTTGGTTAAGACAGTAGGTCTCGTGATCCCCAAACCAATAGTATCAGAAGCTATCAGAAGATGCAAATTCGCTATTACCGTTCAAAGACACGTTCGGCTCGTAACATTTTTATTAGGGAATTAAGAGTAAACGCGTTACTATCTCCCGATACGATTGCAGCGCCATCGTCTTCGGTGGCAGCCGCAGAGAATATTTTAAACAGCGTTTTAAATTCGAAGTCACATTGCGTCGATCGTATCTCGTTCATAAGTATGTTTACACAAGAAACCGATCTCGCGTCGATGCCGGGGAAATTATAATAGCTACCGAGGATAAATTCTCCACTGGCTCGGGTTTCATTTATATGAATGATGTTACAGGAGCATTATTGTTGATTGTCGTAAAGATTAAACATGTAAACCAAGCTTTATACTAGTGTTAAAATCACTGCTGATAGCATTTCTCTATTTCTTTAACAGCGGGACGTAAAAGCATGATAACGTCTGGTCTGTTCCCGAAACTTATTTAGTTTTGATTTAAAAATGTCTGTAATCTCCTTAAAGCCGTACATTTTGATTAGCTGTTAAATAATTTTGAGATAAACTTAATGGCTGGGCTTCTTCGTGCTGCTGTTAGTTTGTTTTAGCTTGCTACTGAGAATTGTGTTTGTTTTTACGACCTTCAAATTGTTGTTAAATAGCGTAATTAAAGTTTTTTGTTATGCACGTGTATTTTCTATTGTTTTTCGCACGATATTTACCTATTATTCACCACGGCTTCAAACTACTGACACTTTGAAGGAACTCACTACGCTACAAAATAGAAAATTTCACCAAAGTAATTACATTTTCTTTGCAGATATTCTTAATTAATATAGCGCAGACGTTGGTTTATCCTTTTTATTATGCAAATCAGATATAAATGAGTTATAGTATCAAATATTTTATCTTAAATGTAATGGGGCAGGTAAATTAGATCAATGCTACGACCCTTTTATTTTTATAGAGAACCCCAAGCCAAGTTCATTTAAATATACTTCCAACTTACTGAAAAAATACATTTTAACGAGAAAATAATTGTATGAACTAATCCTGTTTACTTCTTTCACTTGTATTCATATTCACGAGTGTTACATTTCACTTTATTTTAGTAATTATGTTAATTTTTAATACATTATTAATAGCGGAAAATAGCATATGGCACCACGTCTGAATTTATTTTACTAGATTCTGTGGAATACTGGAGAACATTGCGGATCGTCCTAAAGATCGCTTACTTGACTCCACAGCAGTGGCGGTGCGTGAATTTAGAGTGAGGTGAGGCCATATTTATAATAACACAATACGGGGCATATTGATGGATTTAAAATTTGTGAGAAAAAAATGCGCCGCAGGCGATTTTTTAAAAATTTTCAAGTTCAAACGTGTTTTAATGCAAAGTAAGATAATATAGAGTTCTTAACAATAAAATAATTTAACAAATTCTTAAAAAATAAAATCGGTTAAAAGTCAAAAACTAATAATTTATTTTATTGTAAGAAAACAGTTACATAAATAATTTGTTTAAATAATATATTTACATAAAATTAAGAAAAATTGTATAACAAAAGTAACATTGTCAGTCTTAAATATTAAAAAAAAAATTTTAAATTTATATTTCTTTTGCGATTTTAAAGCTACCAATAAATTTTTATTTGCATCTTTATTTTTTCCAATAAAATTTACGAATTTATTAGAAGACATTTAGTAATTGAAGTATAATTATGTTGCGAGATGTGAGCATAAGCAATAACTACAGAAACAAAAAATCTAAAAATACAATATTGCATTAAATTAATATATTATATTACTGAGTAATAGCTAACTGGCTAGCTGTGCGGCGTCAACGTGTAGCGGGTAGCGTAAAGCCCAAGCAGCTAGTGGGTTCTCCCCACCACTCAACCGAGGCCAAGAATGCTCAACCTCACCTATTATTCCGATGCTTTTATCTTGCTATTTTGCGCTTGAAAAATTATATTTTTTATATTTATATAATTCAAAAGAATTTATAATGAAAATATTAGATGTAAAAGTAATCATTGTAATGATTTATTTATTTAACTTTTTTCTTAACAGTTCAGTTAGATTATTCCCATTGTTGTAAGTAGTTCGAACCGTTGTTTTGTCTCTTGGTTGTTGGTATTTGTATATTTCTACAATACATGATTTATTGTTTAATTGTCTATAAATGTTTAATTTAAATAACTGTGACAAGTAACAGTAGGTACAATTAAAATAGAAATAAATAATAGTTTCAAATTTATGAAAACATAAAAAAATAACAACAGTAACAATAAATAGTAATTATTAAACCGTTTTTACAAAAACTAATTGAAAATAATACAAATATACTTGTTTGAAACAAGAATTTTCTGTTGTAAGCGCTTACGTGTGCCCTCTGCTCGGAACGAGAGAGGCCAACTCATCGCTTGGCTCATCTGATCTGCAGTAGGGTAGATGTAGAGCGTAGAGAGGGTAAAATCGTTCCATCTCACTCGCACTTATGTATTGCGCTATTATTGTCCATGAGGACAGTATAATTTGGCCTCTATGTGTAAATTCGCGTGAAAATAACACTATTTGCATGGTTATTTGGCATATTATAGTAACAATGATTGTTTATGAGTTCAAATATTGTAGATTAGTATTATTTCAATACATTTTAAATGAAAAATAAAATTATAAAATTTTACATATGTTTTGAATTTAAGAGGTGAGGCCTGGCCTCACCTGCCTCATCTGACGCACCGCCACTGCTCCACAGTCTTATAAAATGCTTCGCCCATGTCTGCAAAATACTCCCTTACAACTGCTATATTACAACTTCTTCAGTAGACGAAAATCGTTGCCCTCCTAGGAGTTGTTGAAGTTTCGGTAATAGACGGAATTTTTATTAATCCTAACTCATAGGTAAGAACCATTTCATAGGAGATACCCATAATCTCTCCCATTTGTCGAACCTTGATTCGATGATCTGATATGTTTTCTTCACTGGTAACAGTTACAGGTCTTCCCATGTGAGGATCATCTTCACTGCTCTTTTTACTACTTTTAAATTCAGATGCCCACTTTTTTACCATTGTATATGAAGGATAAGATGTTCCCATAGTGTTTGCCGTTTTCATGAATTTGCTTTGGTCTTAAACCTTTTTAGTGATGGTATTGCTATTGCATCAATGAATTCTGCAGAGTCTTACTATTTCCATTTAAAAAAAATCTGATGTGGCCAGCACATAACCTTTCGTCCAGTGCATGTTTAAAATAGCAATGAGCTTCCGATTGATCGTTTGTAAATAAAATCTAATTTCTCGTTCCAATAAATAGAAAAGTCTGTAATACAAAATTTTGGATTACATTCTATCATATTTTTCCTCGAAAATCTGTTAAGAGCTCCAAATTAAATACCACTTCCAGTTTATCATATAAGTATAGTCAAAATCAAGTTTTAAATACCAAATTTGATAAGTTTTGGATCATGTTTTAATATATTTTTTCAAGAAAATCTGTTTATAGCTTTCTGTAAAGTCCAGTTCCGATTTATCAATTTTAGAAAAAATGTAATATGTTCTTCTTATTAACATAAAAGTTTTAAATACCAAATTTGAAAATTTTTAGTATATATCAAATATTTTTCACGAAAATGTATTCAGTGCTTCAAGTAAAATATCATTTCCGGTTTATCAATTTTAGAAAAAATCAAATGTCGTTCTCATCAATCTAAAAGTCTTAAATACCAAATTTGACAAGTTTTGAAAAAAGTTCGGTAGTGGTTCTGGGGGATTTAAGGCTGCGCGCCAGCCAAAACACTGAATTAGCGATATGTTCTCAATTTTTTTCCTCAAAACTGTGAAAATATATCAAAATGAAAATAATAGGAGTAAATAAGGACAGATAGTTTATTTCAAAAACACATTTTTAAAAATTAAAGATAATATAAGTGATGATAAAAAAAATATTGAATTCATTAAAATCTGAAATGAATATTTTTTACATAAATGCACCCAAGTCATGTATGGAGTAGTTTTATGTTAAAAATTTTATATCACAAGAATCACAAGAAAATGCTGAATATAGCTAGATATTTAGAATTTGCATTACATGATTTATTTCTCAGAAAATAAGCCAACATTTGAACAATGCTTAAATCTGTAACTTTAAAAACATTTTTAAATAGATTGTCAGGCAATTTATGGAACATTAATTATATTCACTATATAGAACTTTCGCTCAAGAATCACACGATATTTTTTTAATTTTTTTAAAATGAAAAATACAGCGCCTGAGTGCTCCGAAATGTTTTTCCAATGTTACTTATAGGCAAATTTAGTTTACCCTTTCGCCACCACGTGCCGCATGAAATTTGAGCTGTCGGAACTGAACATAAGGAGGAGTTAGGGCGGAGCTTAGATTATTAGATTACGTAGAGGGGATAAATAGTGAAATAATATGTATCTGCTCTGCAGCCTAATCAGCTTATTCAGCCTTTTAGGAAAATCGGCACTGCGTGGATTTATATTATCTGTATTTGAATTGTGAAAAATGGGTTTTCAATTTGAAAAATGCAAAAGAAACAAAAGAGCTATAAAACAGCAAAGAAAGTTAATTTAAAAAGGTAAAAAAGTGAAATTTGGTACCTAGGGACTTTCTGAGACGCCAGTTTCAAACAAAATATTTCCAAAGCAGTAGAAGTTCCGGTTTAATCGGAAGTAGCCTTCTTATTTTAAATGGAATGCCAAATTTTTTATTTAACCATCGAATTCAGCAGAAAATTTTACATATGAAACAGTAAAAACACTGTACACACGATAAACTACTTCCGGCGTAATTTAACTTTTTTTGATTTTTGTCTAAAAACGGCTATTTCTTTATCCCTCTATATCTCAAAAATCGAATCGAATTTCTATAATCTGTAAAAATAGGTTTATAAAGAAAGCTTTTTACCTTCCGTCACTTTTAGGTAAGGAAGGTATTGTCTTTGGTCAAAAAATTCGGTGGTGAGTCATTGATGAATAAGTACGTTTTAGGGTCCCTAGAATACGATGCGTGCGTGCGTGCGTGTGTGTGTGTGTGTGTATGTGTGTGAGTGTGTGTGTTTGTGTGTGTGTGTGTGTGCGCGCGTGTGCGTGCATGCGTGCGTGCGTGTGCGTGTGTGTGTATGTGTGTGTATGTGTGTGTGTGTGTATGTGTGTGTAACAAAATTTTCGTCTACGATAACTTCCATATTACAATTCTAAAAATTATAATTCTTTCGTATTTCTTTTCGTTACATCCATGTGAAGAGCTCATTAGATTTTGGTTAGAATTGGACAACCGGAAGTACCGTCATTTGAAGTTTTTCTTGAAAAAGCTATGTTCAATATCAATTTTTCACATTTAATGTTATTATAAATATTAAAGAATATTTTATTCTCTATACGATTTGACTGCATTTTTTACTTAATATTAAATGGATATAGAGTTAAAAAATTATAAAGAAATTAAATTTCAGAAAGTAGTCATAGCTATGGAAACAGCTACTATATTAAAATTTTGATTGAAAGATGTCAGTGTCAAGTGAAATTGACACTGTGTTTGTCTTATAATTTTACTGGAAATATAGGATCTTTTGCTATAAATTTTCTGTATGGAATTTGCATAAAATACATGCAACTGCTGGAAGGTAAAGTACAAGAAATATAATCTTTAGCAAGGAACTTTCTGTATGTAATTTGTACAAAATACATAGAACTGATGGAAGGTAATGTGCTGTGATATAAATTAATAATGTAATTTCTCTTCAACGCAAAATTGAAATTCAAGAATTTAAAAAACTCAAGTTTTTTAAATGGAACACTCCATTTTTTATTATTTAAATGAAAAATGAATTCTTTTTTAGAAAATAAGGTGTATCATGTCCCATGTTGAAAGTTGAAACTTGAGTTTTTTTGAGGTCTAATTTTACGTTCACGTAGAAATTACAAAAATAAAAAAAAGTTGAATTACGACAGAAATGGTTAATCATGTTTCATCTGTATGTATATACATTTTAAATGTATTAAATTAGTATAGATAATATTTTATTTTACAACATTTTAGGTCTAGTAATAAATGAAAATGCTATCATTGAAGTGAAGTGTTTAGGTTCACTACGCGACAAGAAAATATCTCTGGAGGAAGGATGTAAAATCCAAATTTTTGTATGGAATTGAAAAACGGTGAAATGACATTGAAATTGAAGCATAATTATAATTATCAAATAATAGAAAATAATATAACATTTAATTCATTGCCTAGAAATAAACATATTTCATTTCATATACAAGGCCAATTACACATTTAAAAAAGATATCTGTTATTTCAACATTTTTAATAACAAAGAAACTCTTGTTTTCATTTTCAAAATCGAAAGAAGTAATTTATTTTGGGAAAAGCATATGAGAGATCACCTTATTAATTTTTATAAGTGCGTACTACCAAAAATTGTTTTGCGAAGAATTCAGAAGGACTTTAAATTTAGATAACCTCATTAGAATTTATTCCTCTCAATAGTTCAAAATAATGGTATCTACTTTTTTTTAAATTTTAATTTCAACACATAAACGAGGAAATTTTAATTTTTTATTACAAATAAATGTTTGAATTATAATAATTGTTTTATATTTCCTTGTCATTTGTTTGCGCAATTCATTGAAATTAATCAATTTGTTTGCCACGGAACAAACACCCCAGCCATCCCGACTTTCTTTTCAAGTAATTCATAACTCGTAAGCTACACTGTTCTGATTGGCTGCACGCTACAGCTGCACTAATGAAGAATAGACATTAACCAGATGCACAAATTTTCGACTGTGCTGCCATCAGTCGGCTCAGAAACAAAACAACACTTCTATCCCGCGACGTTAACGATGCCAAGTAGTTATTTCCACCTAAACCCCAAAAGATTGCAAAAATCTCCAATAAACTTTCGAAAAAAATCGTTATTTTGTCTGTTTTTAATCTTCGAAACTATTAATCCTATAACAAAATAAATTAGACCATTTTTATAAGAAATTTTATCTCCTTTAATTATGTATACAAAGTGTTTTCGCTAAAATTTATAGTTTCGGAGATTTTTGCAAAAATCGTAAAAAGAACAACTATAAACGGGTCCCCCACCTCCTGCCCACTGTTATACAGTAGACATAAACGAATAACTGTGCCAAGTTTCAAAACTCCGGTATTTTTTTCCTTGAAAAATCTAATTTTATTGAGTTACTATGTTGAACTAAAACTATAAACTCGATCCGGCATATTACCTCACAAAAATAATTACGTGTATAGTGCTGCTCTCTCTGAATTAGGGCGCGAACTTCTAAATCCATTCTCATATGGGCTATGTCATATTTTTGTTATGTTCAGATATCGATCGTACAATAATCGTTAAATTCTTAATTTTTGCTCTATTTTAGTGACATTTCAAAATGAAAATTGACTACTAATGTAAATCAAGCTTAAACCGTATTTGATTTAACCAAGTTCGAATCTGTGTTCGTCTATTTAAAATTCAAATTTAGAGTACAGTATCCTAAAAGCATTACTACAAGTAGATAAGTAATTTCCGATGAGTATTTTCCTTCCCAAACATGGTATTATCAAAATCAAATTCAATCGTACCCCGGCAACGATGGTATCTGGTTACCGTTAATCTTTTAGCACCTCCGGTTGCACGCACCGTGTCGACTCAGTGTTAGAGTTAGAAACAAACCTCGCGTCTTTTCCGATAAAAGACGCACGCCGCAGGCAACAAAACTACAAATCAAAACAAATGCGAACACATCCAAGCTGGATCACTACCGAGATAGCAGAATCACACATCATGAAATTACCAGTATATCAGACGAAAAAAATAAGTAGAATGTGAAAAAAATCTGATGTGGCCAGCACATTACCTTCCGTCAGTTCTATGTATTTTGTATAAATGTCACACAGAAAGTTCCTTGCAAAAGATTATATTTCTTGTACAGTACCTTAAGGCAGTTGTATGTATTTTATACAAATTCCATACAGGAAGTTTCTAACAAAAAATCTTATATTTCCAGTAAAATTATAACATAAACATACTGTCAGCTGTACTTGACACTGACACCTTTCAATCAGAATTTTCTTAATGTAGCAGCTGTTTCCAGAGTTATAGCAAAACTGACTAATATATATATATGATATTTAATTTCTTTATAATTTTTTAACTCTATGTCCATTTAATATGAAGTATAAAATGAATTCAAATCGTATAGAGAATAAATAATTCTTTAATATTTATAATAACATTAAATGTGAAAAAATGATATTTAACATCGTTTTTTCAAGAAAAACTGTTAAAATCTTCAAATGAAGGTACTTCCGGTTGACCAATTATAACCAAAATCTAATCAGCTCTTCACATGGATGTAATGAAGAGGAATACGAAAGAATTATAATTTTTGGAATTGTAGTATTAGAGTTATCGCATTAGAAAATTTTGTCACACACAGACACACACACACACACACACACACACACACACACACACATACATACACACACACACACACCCACACACACACACACACACACACACACACACACACACACACACACACACACACACACACACACACACACACACACACACACATACAGACATCATCGTAAAAATTGTAAAATCGTATTCTAGGGACCCTAAAACGTGCTTATTCATCAAAAACTCACCACCGAATTTTTTGACCAAAGACAATACCTTCCTTACCTAAAGGTGACGGAAGGTAAAAAAATGCAGAAATGAAATGGTTTTACAGAGTTTTAATTTAACTAAACTCTACAGAATAAATTTTAAGAAAAGTTTGACTTGCACAATTCAGTTATTTATAAAAAAACGAACAAATGTAAATTTTTGCAACGCCAATTCACTATAAAATTTGACTGCATATCTACCTATCAGATTTAGTTAAAATTGAAAGAATTTTGCTGTCTCTGCAAGGGTTTACGAAAATGAGTGAAATGAAACAGTAGTACACTCATAAAATTCTTGACAAAATAGGACAATGGATTAGAAATTATGGTGCAAGCAATTTCTATAAACCGGAAATCGATTGAGGATAAACCAAAGTGCATAAAAACTGTGGAAGCAATATTGAATAAAAACATCAAAAAGGTTAAAAAAACGAACGATGATTAAATATTGAAAATGAAGAGGACATGTCACAAATACCAAAACATAATAATACTTCACATTAAAATGTTTTCTTTTATGGATAGGGAGCTAACATTCTAAATCACCCTAGTATCCACATTGATGTTTACAGTTAATAATAATAAATATTTCGAACTGGATATAGCTTTACCATTGTATGTCATTATTTAATAGCTATATACATATGTAAAAAACTGAATGCATTTAACACCCATATTGTACTCGTATAACAACTTGTATGACATCTGAAATTTATCTAAGTTGTCAGTACAATAGACTAATCAAAAACAAAACTAACCAATTTAATATGGCGTCGTAAAACAGCTGTTTGTTTTGACACATATTTGACAAAAGCGTGGAGTTGACTGCTACTTATATTTCACATTGTTTTTACTCTTCATAATAATATGAATATTAGTATCTGAAACATAAAAAAAATAATAACACAACAAGAGTAGCAAAGTAAAATTATAAGTCTCTGTCAAGTACTTATCAAACACTTATCAAAATTGTTAGTTGCACTAAGTCGCCGTTATGGTGGTTTTTATGACAAAAAAAAACAAAGAATCTGTGCAACCCCGACATTGTAAAAAGGGAACACGGAGAAAAAATAGTTTTTTTTTTCATTTTTTCTTCGTTAATTAGATTAGAAACAGTTTATATAGGGCCACTTTTGCAATCATTAGATAAACCTCGTATAATGCTTTACCAGGTATAAAATTGGAAATTGTATTTTACAAACCTCGGATAAACTTCAGATAGAATAAACACCAGTATTTCTTGTGCCATGGAAATCGGTCGTATAAACGTCGGATCCCTGGTTCTTATGGTTACCACGTAAACACAAACGATGCACGTTTGACAGATGTCAATAAAGTATTTCATCATCACTCTCAGAATCAAAAATATCGTTTATATCATCTAATATCGTGAAAAATTCAAATTAGAAGGCAGAAATAATAACAATATTGAAGAAAAATAGTCTAACAAGAAGATAATTTTATCGAATAGATAAAAATGCATTGTAAAAAACAATCTTGTTTATCGAAGGTATAATTGCTAGGATATAGTAGTTTGTACAACAAGAGTGGATATGATGTCCATATTGCAAGAGGATGAAGTTTGAGCAAGACGCCGTAGGCGGAGTGTTCAATCATCCGAAGGCGATATGGACATTCCACTCGAGTTGTACAGCATACTTTTTCTACGACTAACGAAAAGAAGGAAAATATGAACTATAGAAATTTGAAATTTTATTGAACATTATTAATTAATATCATTTTATGTACTTGTTTTCCTAGGCTTTCTTAATGACATTTGTTATTAAAATAATATTTTATTTTATAAGTATACAATACTTTTACATACTACTTACGATTTTTTATTGCCAAATCTAAAAGATAACCTTGACTTGGCAATGCGATATTTCATACCGTTCTGATTTCCATTTTTTATACGTTCTTTTTCAATACTTACAATTAATTCATAATATAATTCAGTTATTTGTTATTAAATTATTCAAATATTTTTTTATACCGAAAATATTTCCATCTAAATGACAACATTGAAATGTCAAATATGACATTTGTATCGTTCGTTTTCTTAATCTTGTAATAAATGAATAGACAGTTGCCTAGGTTACGCGACTTCGAGATTTGTGATTCGTGTATTTCATATCCATCCTAGAATGGATATGAAATTATATCCGTTCAGTTAACTAGTATTGCCTACATATCCATTCTGCAGATTGTGAAGAAATGATAACTTTTTCAAGTGGGAGTAGAAAAAAGTTGTACCTCCGATAGCTACACCATAGTTTATCCATCAATTGTAAAAGTGGGCCTTAGTAAATTTAAACTGAATATAAAAAAATATCGCAATAATATAAAAGAAAATTTATATCAGAGATAAAAAGTCAAGTAAATAACAACTCAAGTAAAAAATCTGATGTGGCCAGCACATTACCTTCCGTCAGTTCTATGTATTTTGTACAAATTTCATACGGAAAGTTCCTTGCTAAATTAAATATTCTACTTCTTGTACATTACCTTCCGGTAGTTGCATGTATTTTATGCAAATTTCATACAGAAAATTATTATTTTGTGACGTCTTCTATATACAGTGTAATGTATCTGCAGAAATAAAAGATTTATTATTAATATTATTATTTCTTGTACATTACTTTAAAGCAGTTGTATGTATTTTATACAAATTCCATACAGAAAGCAAAAGATCCTATATTTTCAGTAAAATTATAAGAAAAACACATTGTGTCAATTTCACTTGACACTGACATCTTTCACTCAGAATTTTCTTAATATAGTAGCTGTTTCCATAGCTATGGCTACTTTATGAAATTTAATTTCTTTATAATTTTTTATCTTTATATTCATTTAATATTAAGTATAAAATGCAGTCAAATCGTCTAGAGAATAAAATATTCTTTAATATTTATAATAACATCAATTGTGAAAAAATTATATTTAACATAGTTTTTTCAAGAAAAACTGTTAAAATCTTCAAATGATGGTACTTCCGGCTGACCAATTGTAACCAAAATCTAATCAGCTCTTCATATGGATGTAACGAAGAAGTATACGAAAAAATTATAATTTTTGTAACTGTAGTATTAGAGTTATCGCAGACGAAAATTTTGTTACACACACACACACATACACACACACACACACACACACACACACACACACACACACACACACACACACACACACACACACACACACACACACACACACACACACACACACACACACACACACACACACACACACACACACACACACACACACACACACACACACACACACACACACACACACACACACACACACACACACACACACACACACACACACACACACACACACACACACACACACACACACACACACACACACACACACACACACACACACACACACACACACACACACACACACACACACACACACACACACACACACACACACACACACACACACACACACACACACACACACACACACACACACACACACACACACACACACACACACACACACACACACACACACACACACACACACACACACACACACACACACACACACACACACACACACACACACACACACACACACACACACACACACACACACACACACACACACACACACACACACACACACACACACACACACACACACACACACACACACACACACACACACACACACACACACACACACACACACACACACACACACACACACACACACACACACACACACACACACACACACACACACACACACACACACACACACACACACACACACACACACACACACACACACACACACACACACACACACACACACACACACACACACACACACACACACACACACACACACACACACACACACACACACACACACACACACACACACACACACACACACACACACACACACACACACACACACACACACACACACACACACACACACACACACACACACACACACACACACACACACACACACACACACACACACACACACACACACACACACACACACACACACACACACACACACACACACACACACACACACACACACACACACACACACACACACACACACACACACACACACACACACACACACACACACACACACACACACACACACACACACACACACACACACACACACACACACACACACACACACACACACACACACACACACACACACACACACACACACACACACACACACACACACACACACACACACACACACACACACACACACACACACACACACACACACACACACACACACACACACACACACACACACACACACACACACACACACACACACACACACACACACACACACACACACACACACACACACACACACACACACACACACACACACACACACACACACACACACACACACACACACACACACACACACACACACACACACACACACACACACACACACACACACACACACACACACACACACACACACACACACACACACACACACACACACACACACACACACACACACACACACACACACACACACACACACACACACACACACACACACACACACACACACACACACACACACACACACACACACACACACACACACACACACACACACACACACACACACACACACACACACACACACACACACACACACACACACACACACACACACACACACACACACACACACACACACACACACACACACACACACACACACACACACACACACACACACACACACACACACACACACACACACACACACACACACACACACACACACACACACACACACACACACACACACACACACACACACACACACACACACACACACACACACACACACACACACACACACACACACACACACACACACACACACACACACACACACACACACACACACACACACACACACACACACACACACACACACACACACACACACACACACACACACACACACACACACACACACACACACACACACACACACACACACACACACACACACACACACACACACACACACACACACACACACACACACACACACACACACACACACACACACACACACACACACACACACACACACACACACACACACACACACACACACACACACACACACACACACACACACACACACACACACACACACACACACACACACACACACACACACACACACACACACACACGGTGACGGAAGGTAAAAATATATTATAATACATATTTGTATTAACAGACAACTGGCACTCTTTCCCTGTAATTTAACGAGTAGGGGGTTACGACACACACACACACACACACACACACACACACACACACGGTGACGGAAGGTAAAAATATATTATAATACATATTTGTATTAACAGACAACTGGCACTCTTTCCCTGTAATTTAACGAGTAGGGGGTTACGCACAACTTTTTATGTTATACTTATACACTTAGTACCCCTGCAGCAGCATTATTTTTATATTTTCCATATTAGGTTATTAGCTGTTTTGCACTTAATACTATCAAATTAATTTTCACGAAAGTAAAAATCTGTTTTTAATTTCAGGGTAAAATAAAAACTCTAATGCTGTGTTTATGCAGTAAAATTAAATTAACCCAAAAAATTAAAAAAATAAATTAAAATAACGTCGTTTATGCAGTAAATTAAGGTTAAGAATTTTAAGTTTAACATTTTGTATAAACTAACTTTTATAGGTGAAATTACAGTACATTATACTTATATACGATGCAAAAATATATACAAATAATTATTAAATAAGTTCAATTAGTATTTCTTTGCTATTCTCTGCAGAAACTTTGTTGTCATCGTACATTTTCGTAGGTTAGGTTTTTACATTTGTCATAAATGGACGATTGGCGCAGGCGCGCAAATCTAATTAAACTAAAAGTTGATAATTCTTAATTTAGTTTCATTAGTTTATTTCATCAGCATAGTTGCATAAACGTTGTAATTGATAACATTTGTTTCTACTTGTTTAGTTTGGTTTTAGAATTAATTTTTTTAATTTAATTGCCTGCATAAATCCAGCATAAATCTATCCTGTTTATTTGGTTTTACCTAGTGATTAAATACTCCAGTGTCAAATATGAGAGCGGAACATTTTGTCATTAATACTCCAATTTTTCTAAATTATAGTTTTCGTTCTTTTTATGACTAATTATGTTTAATAATAATTTCACAATATCTGAATCTAGTACACTTGTCATATTATTTAATTTTGAATGATTTATGTACATTATAATGTTGTTTCTCAATTTGGGAATAATAACTCTGTTATTATGTAAATTTTTCTTGATGATATATTTGTTCTTAACAACTCAACTGTCAGCAGCTCTTGATTTAGAAAGTTTTATTAAGTGCAATAAATTTACATGTTATGTAGAACTCTGCAGTACTATTACATTAATTTAATTATTGTTTATTATTTAAATGTAGAACATAAAACATTGTTACCTACATCATGGTGTGATACTTTAAAACTTTATAATACTAAATGTCTTATTCAAAGTAAGTAAAACAAACATATCAACTTTCCTTACACTGTATGTAATTGCTACTACATACAATACTAAATAGAATTTTCACGTGTAGAATTACATAGATAAAAGATAAAATTATAATGAAAGATATACCTATTCATAAATTTATACACAAGTATTACAATAAATTTAGTTTATTAACTATTATTGCTAGTATAAAAACCCAGACCCATAGCCATGCCATAACAACCCCTACACAGGGGACATTTAAATGTCTCGTTCAGCGTTTTTTGTTCTATTCTAAAATACAAAATTTTAATATAGTGTAACAGATATATAACAGTATCTTCATATTTTTGATAAAATAAACAAATTGGATTGTATTTAGTGCTTCATAAAATCAATTTTGTCGAAAGGGGATTTCCATTATTTATCAACTTTTTGTTATTCTTCATGAAAAGTTATATGTAATAGAATAAGGGCCGGTTTTATAAACAAAAATTTAATGGAATTGTAACTAAGTGATGAATAAATTTACTTGTTCAGTAAATACATGTTGGGTTTTATAAACAAAATCTACCCATTAAATACCTAAGTGGAGATATAATTTTCGTTGCGTTGTGTGAAAATGACTTTTTTAAATTTATGAGTTGCTTGATTATTTTTATGACAGTATTTATGGTTTTGTTTTCTGTTTTTGATCGTTTGACGTGAGTTTGACGTGCGTTTGATAGAAAGAAAATAAGGTGAAATATGGACAGAAGACAGGAACGGGGCAAAAATTTTATTGATAGGGAAAAGTGTGATGTTAATGGTTTAATATTAAGTTCAATTTCACTTAGTACATGTATGACACTTGGTTTAGATAATCTAAATCGAATCCTAAATTCTTCGTCGTTATATATTTCAAAAGGGTGGATTCTATCTCTAAAGATTCTTGGAAGTCTTTGTCGAGGTTCTGCGTTTTCAAATTTGTCCTCACTTGATACACTTGATATACTCGTAGATTCGGATGAAACTGACATTTTTATAGTAGGTACGCGAAGCACAAAACTATTATTTTTACAATAAGTAAATTAATTACTGCAACCATATTTTTTTGACAAAGTGTTAACAGTATTTATTTGCAATTTATTATTACCCGTATGTGAAACAAACAAATTTTTCACAGGTGGATACCTACCTGGTAATTTTAAAATAAAATAAATTAATAATATTGTAAAATATGTAAATATATGTATATTACATATTATTGTTCTCTTATAATATCTTTTTAGTTTTATAATTATTTGAAAATACATCGATAAAAATCGTTACTTAAATTAAATAGCATGAAATTCTCCACTTAGTTTACTTGGTAGATTTACTTGTTCAGTAAATTTAAAAATGCTTTATAAAACCCAAATCTCCACTTAAATAAATTTACTTGGCAACTAAAATTCAAGTGAAGATTTTTGAGCTTTATAAAACCGGGCCTAAGTAAAATATATTTATTATAACAGATTTTCTGTAAAAAAAATATTGAAAACAGTGTTTTTTGTATCTCGTTTAAACGGCCAATTTTTACCGCCACGGCAGCGCCCAGCGCGTCTTAGGCCGTAACTCTGCTAACGCCCAATAGATGGTGCGATCGTAGCGTCATCTGTCGCATGTTTGTTCAGAGTTCAAAATTTAGTTCTGTATTTTTAAGAAATGGAGTAGGAGTGCTTATAATCAACTCACCTACATTAATGAAATTATTTGATCCCTATGTATGTAAAACACAGTATTGTAAAATATTCCTATGTTGAGATGTAAAACAGAAAACTATAAACTCGATCCGGCATATTACGTAATACCCGGCCTGAAATGGTCGCATGTCGAACGTACTGTTTTCAAGCATGTAAAAAAGATTGGGAAGTATTTAATAATTTAATTAATGTTTATAATTGTTTTATAATATATTTTTTATATTTTCCGTTCATAATGAAGTCATTACGATACGCAATTGCGTATCAAAATGAAGATCATTACGATACGCAATTTTTTGTTTTAGACGGTTGGTACTAGATGACGTTTCTTTAACCCATTTTGACCTAATTTATTTTTAGTTAATTGACAATTCATTTTAATAATATAATGTCGAAATTATTATTATTTTTTTTATTTAGGGAAGATTATTTACATGAAAATGTACAAATGATTACAAATATAATCACAAATTGAGTAAGTAAATGTTAATTGTAGAAGGCGCAAAATATAAAAAATAGTATAAAGAACTCATTTTATAAGACTTTCTTTCGCACTTGTCAATTAGAAAACGCTAACGTTCGTTTTCTAAATTTTGACGCGTGCAAAAAAAACATGTCTTATAAAACACGTTCTTTAATATACTATTAGAATAACACTGTTATTTTTCACTACTTTGATTATGATGGAAACCCCCATTCCTCAGTCTAGCTAATTTAGTCCACGTATTTTCATCTTTGATTAAAATTTCTGCTAATTTAACTACCATTTAGAACGAAAAATATAGCATCGATATTATAGCATTAAGTGTAAAAAATGTGTCAATTTTTAGATGCGATTTTTTTAAAATTGTCATCTAAGTTAACAGGTAGTTTAACAAGAGTTGAAAATATCTTAGTCCTGTTAATGTTATAGTTATAAGTTACTACTTCAATTTATTTTCGTGCACAACCAAACTTGAAATTTATATAAAAACCTAAAAAACAAGTGGTCAATTTAGGTTATGTAAACAAAATCTTTTATTATCACAATACATATTTTATTACAATATTTGTTCAAAATCATGTCAAATCATAAATCTATACACAAAACACAAGCATCTCCATCCTTGGATTGGTCATAGCCAGCACGTATACTGAGGCCTGTAATAGTTATTTACGTATAGAGGGCCGAAAGAAAGGGTTTACGCCTGACTACGAAGTCCAAGGGCGTAAACCTTTTTCGGCCTGAGGTACGTACAACGCTTTACGCACAACTGAAACCAAATGAAACGTAATTTGTAATTGCATGACTAAAAGCTTGTTGCTATGTAAAAAATATTAGATGGCCAGATGGCTATGCCAAGAAACATTTAGGCGATGCGTTGAATATGATACTGAAATTTCTGAAAAAATTTTGCTAGAAGCTAATGAAGCTTTAGCGGATTTATGTCCTGGTAAGTCAAAGGACCGATATCAAAACGAATACGATGTGTTGCAAGCCTGGTTGACAGAAAAAAATGTGACAATTTTGAACGAAACTGTGTTGCTCGCATATTTCAATGAAAAGGTATGGTGATATATCAATATTGCTCGTATATATTGATATTCTATAGATTGTGCTTACTTTTCAGTCTAAAATATATGAGTTCTTCATTATGGTCCAAATTTTCCATGATCAAGAAGAATTTGGAGGGAATTTCGTTGAATAATATATCCAACTGTATTATAAATATCCACAAATAAAATATTAATAACCGTTATTTGTTTTTTTTGTCATATTTTTTACCGCCCGGCGGGCTTTTGCTTTACACTTTACCGCTCGCAGGGTGTAATCTTTCATTTTCCGCCATGGTAACTAAAATGTAAACAAACAATTACAATACAGTTGTGCGTAAAATAATAATACCGGAACAGTGTTCTGTTGCAACTACACTGTGATGGAGCGATGTCATACTTGTCCACATGTTCAAGATATCATTTTTAGTAAAGTTTAGTTTAGAACACCTAAATATGAATATTTTGTTCTGGTTAGATTAGGTCAGGTTAGTTTAGGTTAGTTTACATATATTTTTTATAACTGCCTCATTTGGATCACGTTGGACGTCCGTAAAAAAAATATTGGCATATTCTTTCGTAAAAATGAACTAACTCCCTTGGTAAGAATAATATATCTTATAGAGTTTGCTATTAACCTTCCGCTTTTGAATATTTTCATAAATTTCAACGTAGATAATTAAAAGTTTCTACTAAAATATGTTTATTATTATTGTTATTAACAACGAAAGATTTTATTTCTTTACTTTTCCATTTCCATTGTTTATGATTATAGTGATTATATATATTATGGGCAATGTATGTTGTCAGCTTGCATTTTGAACAAGGTGTTTATTGCTTGTAAATGTTTTCAAATCTTTCGCACAAAAAGATAGTGTTCGTTTAATGATCATCCAGTGCACGATTTGAATTCACAATCTGTCGAGTATCAATTGAGCGCTTACTATTCATCCATTATCCATCTGCTACATTTAATTTACGGTAAAATCATATGAAAATTTATTGAAAAGTGATTTTTGCTGTAGGTAATTAATTAGATCGGCTTATAAGTAGTTTAGGATTATTTCGATTAAAAGTTGTAGGAGTGATGTATGCGATTGGGGTTCGAATTGGAATTGGAACCCGGGTTCAGGTTGTGTTGGTTTCGCCCACTGGATGCTGTTGCGTCTCGCACCAGGCGTTCTCGGGGGCCTGTGATCGCGGTGTCTGTTTACCCAGGGCCCGCGTGTACCCGCTTATTAGGAGGCCGAAGCGCACTAAATCAAAATCTAATTCGAGGGCCCGGCGGGCTCGCTAAGTCTCGCTGAAGCTGGTGCTGGAGCTGGTGCTGGTGCTCCGCGCTTCTCGCCTGCACGTTCACATGCCACGGACACGCCCCCGCCAACCACAACACCACCGCAATTGATTTGTAGTGTCTCGATGGTAATGAACTATCTGCAATCACTTCTTTCTTTCTTTCTTTCTTCTTATATGAGATACCCCAAAGCTCTAACATCTGCCAATAACACTCAGCATAACATTTCTATATTGTAAATAGGTATGTTCTTTTCTTTATTACATTACGGAATTCAAGAAGTTTCAATAATGATTTAACTTTCAATTTAATTTTACAATATTGTTATTATCAAGCTTAATCATTCAAGTAACTTACGGAAAATTCATGTAATGCATACAGGATACAAGTTACTAATAGATAAAGAATTAAGGTATGTAGGAGAAAAATCATGTTCCAATTTCCAATAAGTGAAAACTAATAGTATTTTCTGCATCAAGGGCATTATGAATATAATAATGCCCATCGGACGACATTTATCTCTCGGGCCAAAGGGCCTTGGGCTAAATCTTCGTCGCCCTCCCGGCATTATCATCTAGTAACGCATAGTGCATGTTTTGATTACATAATGCTTATTTGGTGTTGCTAAAGATGTTGTTTAATTGTTTTGTTTATTATCAACTTTTTTTTACCTTCCGTCTCCTTTAGGTAAGGAAGGTATTGTCTTTGGTCAAAAAACTCGGCGGTGAGTTTTTGACGAATAAGCACGTTTTAGGGTCCGTAGAATACGATTTTACTATTTTTACGATGATGTCTGTATGTGTGTATATGTATATATATATATATATATATATATATATATATATATATATATATATATATATATATATATATATATGTGTGTGTGTGTGTGTGTGTGTGTGTGTGTGTGTGTATGTAACAAAATTTTCGTCTACGATAACTTCCATACTTCAATTCTAAAAATTATAACTCTTTCGTATTTCTCTTCGTTACATCCATGTGAAGAGCTGATTAGATTTTAGTTAGAATTGGACAACCGGAAGTACCCTCATTTGAAGATTTTAACAGTTTTTCTTGAAAAAACTATGTTAAATATCATTTTTTCACATTTAATGTTATTATAAATATTAAAGAATATTTTATTCTCTATACGATTTGACTGCATTTTATACTTAATATTAAATGGATATAGAGTTAAAAAATTATAAAGAAATTAAATTTCATAAAGTAGCCATAGCTATGGAAACAGCTACTATATTAAGAAAATTTTGATTGAAAGATGTCAGTGAGTCAGTGTCAAGTGAAATTGACATTATGTGTTTGTCCTGTAATTTTACTGGAAATATAGGATCTTTTGCTATAAATTTTCTGTATGGAATTTGCATAAAATACATGCAACTACCAGGAGGTAAAGTATACAAGAAATATAATCTTTAGCAAGGAACTTTCTGTATGAAATTTGTACAAAATACATAGAACTGACGGAAGGTAATGTGCTGGCCACATCAGATTTTTTATTTTTAAAACATGAACTTTCTTTATCGTTGGAGATGATGGAGGGTGAATTTGATGTTTCAGAAGATATTTTAATGAGAGCGAAGAGAACCAATAAAGATTTATTGCTTACAAAATCGAGGGCAGTTTACGAAAAAGAGTTTTGAAAATTGGAAAAGATATTAATAATGTATAAATACTTTTTGAGTCAATAAAATTAATTTGTATCTTACTAGAAACTAGAGTATCATGAATTGTTTATTGCTAGGATACGGAGTATATAAACATATCTATAACAACCGTGGCATTATATGAGGGCATAATAGGTAACGCCCTCATTATAATCCGATCATCGTCAACACAAAAAATGTAATAATTTATTAATACTAAAACTATGTGTAACATTATTTAAATTATACATGTAAAATGAATTTCATATAGAAGCGGTGAAATGTACAAGAAAAAGATTCCACATATTGGACATTTGAAACTGAGATAGCTATTTAATATTACCCTCAAAGCCGCGTCAAATGAATTCTAAAAAAAATATTCCTACATGACAAATGTCTATAACCAAGCCAAATTTATATACTTAGATTGCTCCGCCACTCAACTGCCATAGTTTAAAGGTGTGTTCCTTAAGTAATTTTAAGTCGAGAACACCATATGCACTTATGTTCGAATCTCAAAATTAGATGAGTTATGAGCTATAGTAAATTGAGGTGCTTCTTGCAAAATTAATATTAGTCCATTTTTTAAAATTTGAGATAATAAAAAAAAACTTTCTAGCTTCCCTACTGTTGTAGCTTCGAGAAAATAAACAGATTACATAATAGAAGTGTTTATTTTTTACTATTTTCAGTCATCCTAGTTGAGATGTAAAAAAGAAAAGATTCCACTAACTTTGTTTCAGTATAACATACCTACTTATAGTACCTTTAAATTACTAAAACTATGTAAGGAAGTGTTTAGCTCATTTAGATTTACAAATTATTAATTGTAAGTTTTCATGTAAAATACCTACTTCACTCTAATCAGTTTTTATTGATTTCTCCAAACAACAATTAAAAGAACCTTTTCCTTGTACATCTCACCGCTTCATATGCAATAATTATTATTTACTGTAAAATAAAATTTACCACCTTCATAAAAAAAACTATTAACATGTTCAATGAGGAGGGTTTAACCACTAACTTTGCTAAATATTACAAAAGTAAAAACTAGGTACACCTTTTGAACAAAATATGTCTCCAGAGTCCGTGAGACTTGAAGCCAATACTGTAAGGTTAAGCATTTTCACTCACTTTGGTGTGTACTTTAAGCTCCTAAATTTTTTGAACGGTTTTTTAACAACCTGTAAATTTTCTCATTGTACGAAAATTAACGGAACGTTGCTTCCATATCCTTATTCATTTTTTCCGCAAATGACAAAAACTTTATGTCAAATCATGTGAAATAGTCTAGCCAAAAAAGAATATAAACAAAAACAAGCTTCAGTATAAATTATTATTATTTACATATTGCTTTACTTTTTAAAGATATTACTTTCAGTATCACTTTATTACATGCAGTTATGTTAAAAGTGTAGAGGAAGCAATAATTTTAGTGTAAATTCCCAGAAAGACGTATAAATTCAAAGTACGCTATCTATGCTGTTGTAGTCGTGTGTGTTTGTCTCGCTTGTGATTAATTTTTTAATCACATTTAACGACTTCCTTCCTAAATACGACGCGGTCGCGACTCGACTGAATCAGGTTTGATTGATGAAGCTGTGAGCGACTCGCGATCATTTTAAAATTTAAATTTTTTGTTAACTCACCGTCGAAATTGCTGCTTACTCCAAACGCCAAAGATAAGGCTCGAGTGACAGAGCAGACCGACGAATTTTCCGACTCCTTCACATCGTCATCGTGATGAATGTTGACATCCACGCGGACCCTAGAAATACAAACATCATTTACATGAACCAAACGACTTATATTCAGACGTAATTCAGACACAGCTAAAATTATTTTGGTAGAAAAAAAACATAGACGTGAGTGTAAAAAGAATGAGTTCTGTAGTTTTGAGCTGCTCAGATCTAACAGGTATTTTCTAATACTCGAAAGAATAGAGTAGTTTAGCCAAAAGGAAAATATTCGCTTGTACGTTCACGTGTTTTCAATGTGAAATAAGAAGTTTCAGAATATTTTAGTGGAATAAGTGTATACTATTGGTTATTATTTATAAAAAAAAAATACAGGAAAATTTTAATTTATATATACTCCATTTTAAATTAAAATAGCAATAACAAATGTAAAGTACTGAAGTTTCAGTTTCAACAACACGACTCAATACAGGTGATTGAAAACATACGGACAAATAGATATTTTCGCGTGTGAACCGACGCCTATGAATAAAAGCGTTCTAGTAGGGAGGAGGACCCTAGGTAAGCGGTAGATAACACAGATATAACAAGAGGGGAGATAAGCGTAATTACCGGCGTATTGTTATGATATGGAGAGTTTTCTAGAAAATATTAGAACAAGCGACGTAGGTGTGTGCGAAGGGGACAGTCACAAAGAGTGTTAGTCCGTCACAAGGACAGTTACATAGAAAGTAGGGAGTAAGTGAGTTGAGTAACACAGTCGAGTGGAATACTTGGGAAGTTACTGGTATACTGGGACAGCTGTGGAAGTGAATACTCGGTAGTTTTGAGGACTATTGGGAAGCTAAATATACGGGGACAGTAACGGCGAGTGGAAATGGATACTCGGCAGTAGTGTTGAAGAGTTGTGACATACAGACAGTCGGTGATACTGAAGCTGTGGAAGTTAGAACAGTTAATCCGTCAGAAGGACAGTTAGTTAGTTTCATTAATAGACAGTGAGGTGAAAGGAGTGAATTCTGTCCGGGTAGTTGAATATACAAACGCTGTTAAGTCAGTTGGGTATATAGACGCCGTGGAGGTCGGTAGGTTGAACAGTTGGATGTAATATAAATAAATGGTGATATAAACAGTCGAAATAAATAATCAGTAATATCGTGTAAATAAATAGTCGTGTTAATTGTTTAAATAAATAAATAAATTGTGTTCGTGTTTAACTAGTTAATTATATTCATAGTCTTCAATTAGTTTTTAATATTTGTTTAATATTAGTAATCGTCATTCTTATTATCTTTTAAATATTTATTTATAGTTTTAATAAACATCTATTTTAATGAATAATAATTCTTTGATTTTTACAATTCACCCAAATAAATAAAAACATTAATTTTAGACGTATAGTTTAAAGTTGGGGGCGAAGTTAAATAACCCTTTTTCGTGTGAAAATGCGATATCATCGTTAAATTTTTAAAAGGAATTATACAGTATAAGGTGTCCAACATGGGAAACTCGTAATTTATACGAATACGAAGTCGGTTATGTTAGATTAAACAAAAGTTGCCCCATTAGGAGATCATTTTAGCGATGTATTGTTTATGTATATCCTGTTTTTAAATTAGGAGGAGTAACTTCAAAGTAAGATTTACAACAATAAAAAATTAGATAAAATATTTACAATAAATTTAAATATGATTTTGCACACTTAGTTTTTGTAAGAACTGTCTGTTTTTGAATAAGAGAGGTTATGGGATAATGACTAAATATCATAATAGAAAAAAATATTTGTGTTTTGGTGAAAACTTGGTGTATATTGCAATAGGCAAATTTTTAATTTACTTCTCTTACTTTATTACTTTATACTATAAATGGACTATAGAAAAAACGCATAGGTCACTAGATATAGAGGATAATGTAAATTTTATAGTTATTGTTTTTGCAAATATGAAATAATAATTTTAGTTTAAACTTTGTAAGGATATTTTTTATGCTCTTTCGAAAGGCAATGCTCAATTATTTTTGTCACTGTTAGATTTCGAGTCGATATTAAAGTTATATTTTTGTACCATTGGATTTCTACAGTTTGTTCAACAAAATTCCTAACTCAGAGTAGGCTATGAACAGAGAAACGTATGTCTGACCTTTATTCAATTCAAAAGTCAAGTTGTCAAAATTGATCTTGGAATGTAATTTTATGGAAAATAGACAATAAAGAAGGATACAGTATAATGCCATTCGCCGTTATCTATTTTGTTTCCATTTCTAAAATAAGATTCAAGAAGAAAAGTTTTGATTTCTTTGGATAACATTTTTGAAAATATCTCATGTCAAATAGACATTTAATTAAATAATTTTTAAATGGACATACGTTTCTTAGTTCATAGCTTACTCTGAGTTAGGAATTTTTTTGAACACACTGTATTATTCTATAGAAAAACGAAACTAATCTGATTAAACTTATTATGATATTATTTGAAACCCATTAAAATATTAGTTTTTTATTAAGAAATAAAGAAATAAATATTAAAACTTTTAATGAAAATGTTTGTACATATTTAATAAAAAATAAATATTTATAATGGATAATAATCAGTAATTCAAGCATCAACATTATTTTTATATTTACTATGAGAAGATATTTAATAAAAATTGAAGTGCTCTAGTACCCTTATTTAATATTTTTCTGTCGTAAAATTTTAATGATATTATCTCATCAGATTTGAAGATTTGGACTAATTAAATGCAAAGTGAATTTATAAAAGACTAAGTTGGCAACAAGAAAGTATTTTACGAAGGAAACGCAAATATAAATATGCAAATACTGAGTATGAGTATGTGCGATGAAATCTTTTAACTAAAATAAGTTTAAAAGTTATGGTTGGACTTAATTGCTGGGTATAGAAATAAACAGTGTAGATTACAATCAACTTGGTGGGTATTAAGTACTTATGTATGTTTTGAATTATTTCAGCTATTTATCTTTTACTATTTCATTTCCCTTACCAACATTTTAAATAAAATTTATGCACAAATAAAAGCAAAATTTACTCTTCCTTTCTTCAATTTTATGGCTATGCAAATGAATAAACACTATCTATGTATATCAAAAAACAATGTTTTCGAAACAATCATCTTTGTTTTAAAAAATTCAGTCACTATTTCTTTACTCTTTTGTCGTTGTAATTTCTTATTTGAGGTTCGTTCATTATTCTTAAAATGTATTCGGTTCAAGATAGTTTTATTTTACTTTCTACTGTATAGTTTATATTGTTTATTATTGGATTTAAAACAATTACAAATATAATAATCTGCTGTTCACAACGTGAAACTAAATCCCGGATTCGCAAGAGATTGTATGATTAAATTATTTTTTATGTACATTTTTTGTAGAATAGAATTGTTTTTTTTAAAATATGATATTTTCAAAAAGTTGCAAAAATCAGCTACGTTGTGGCGTCAGAGGTTCAGAACTGCAATTTCAGATTCATTTCATAGAGATTTATCATATCAACACAGAATATCTAAAAGAAACAAATACATAGAATATAAATCGGAAATTGTATATTTAAATATTTGAAACATATATATATATATATATATATATATATATATATATATATATATATATATATATATAAGAAGACAAATTTTAAAGCGGGTTTTTGACAGTCAAATGAAATTTAGTGGGCAGAAATAATTTCGACACTCTTTTTAATAAAGTCAAGCTTTCGGTTTATTTAAAACCATCCTCAGGACTATTAATTTGATATTTAGAAGTAAAATTTTCAAAACCAAACATAATATGCGAATTTAGAGTTGGACTTTAAGTTTAGACATTGTCATAGTTAATAAAATTATAAATTTTGTACAAAATATATGTCGTTTTACATTTTAAAACAAAAATTATTACAAATTTTGATGATGGCTGCGAAACAACAAGAAAAAACCAGCCAAATTAATAGTCCTGAGGATGGTTTTAAATAAACCGAAAGCTTGACTTTATTAAAAAGAGTGTCGAAATTATTTCTGCCCACTAAATTTCATTTGACTGTCAAAAACCCGCTTTAAAATTTATCTTCTTAACTACTCGAACCAGTCGCGAGTACTCTGCATATATATATATATATATATATATATATATATATATATATATATATATATATATATATATATATAATATAATATAATATAATATATAAATATAACAGCATTTTATTCATTTTTATAAATATATAATATATTTGGCCTAAAGTTATCCACGCTACACATCAGCTGTAAAGATTTTATATTAGATGCTACAAATTTGTTTAACTATATAAACGCACTCGAGACAGTGAATATATTGCAGAATATTGTTTTATTCTTTATTTTGGTAAGTTAACAACGTTTCACCGACATGTTTACTTTCTTAATTTTCAGGTTATTTTTAAATGTCACTTGGACGTTTAGAACCTAGTTATGAAGATTAAAATGGCCGTTGATGAACCTCTTACGTCACTGGGCGAGGGACGAAGCGGGAGGAATCAGCTGCTTTTTGAAAAATGTCATTTTTAATTGTAATTTTTTCAATATTAAAAAATCTGATGTGGACACCACACGACTTCCTTGTACGCAAGACCAATATGAAGATGAAGTATAGACTCAATTATAAAATTGCACGTATTTGACGTAATTTGACATTAACATCTATTTTTTTTTGTCCTAATCCATAGCAAGCTTCATTACAAAAACCAAAAAGTATATAAGTTTTAAATTTACATATCTCGCTTATACAAAGGGCTAATTTAATAATACTTGATGTGCTAGACGCAGAATTTAATTCTCTAAAACTCTTATTTGAAGCATTTATTTCTAAAATCAAAATGAAACCATTTTATTCAAGAAAAACTGTTAACAACTTCAGGTAATATACCACTTCCGGTTAGCCTGTGTTAACCAAATTCTGCTATGTTATTCCAATTGATATAAAATACTAAATTTGAAAAGTTTTGGATTATATTTTAATATAGTTTTTCATTAAAATCTATTATAAGCTTCAAATAAAGTACCTTTTCTGGAAATTATGTAATGACCAAAAAGGGAGGTGCACAACTGGATGTTATAGAAGTCCTAAATACAAAATTTCAACTTTCTACGGCTTACCGTTTTTGAGTTATGCGAGATACGTACGTACGTACATACGTACGTACATACGTACGTACATACGTACGTACATACGTACGTACATACGTACGTACAGACGTCACGACGAAATTAGTCAGAATGGATTCAGGGATGGCCAAAATGGATATATCCGTTGAAATCTGGAAACCGAAATTTTTCGCGAATACAATACTTTTTTTACTTTGTACAAGAAAGTAAAAAACACGGGGCTATTATTATTCATTACTCTATTGATTTATGTTAAAAATTAAAAATCGTGCATGACATCACTAGATATCTACGATGGTGGATTAAGACTTAAGTGTGCGGTCTTACACAGAGAGGGCAGGCGAACAACTATTTTTAGTGAGGTTATAAGAACTTTTTTAACAAACAAGTGCATTAGAAAATGTAAAACAGTGAAATGAGTGGATATCTGTACACAAATGACTTAACTTTGAAGCAAATTCACGAAAACGTGGTAAATACTTTGGGTACATATTGTTCTTCATGCACAACGCTAACGATATGGTCATAGAAGATCGGCGAATCAAGGTTCGAGAAATGGTAGCGACTATGGGCATCTCCTATGAACATACAAATGTTGGAATTACTTTATAAACAACTTGTTTTTTTTCACGACTACTTAACAACCATTTTCCTGGGAACGAGGAAATATGGCAAAGTGGCTAACTTTCCTTAAATGTGATTACATAGAATTCCTCGCCACAGGTTCAAACGGTTCAAAACATTCTAGTCAATGGGTTACAAATGACAGACGTCGTTCTACTTGCTACTACTTGCTTATGAAGCTAATCCTGATATGTTTATAGAAATATTTGTTACTACCGATGAGACATGGCTTCACCAAAAACCACAATTAGTCTGAATCAAAGCAACAGTCGAATCAGTAGAAGTATAATGAATCACCACCTTCTAAAAAGGTCAATGCATACGTTAATTTATATTATAAATTAGCGATTAACGTAAAATTTTGCATACTAATAGCAGTTCTTATAACCTCACAAAAAATAATTGTGCGTCCTGTGCTGCCCTCACTCGAATGAAGGAGAAAGATTATTGTATTGCTAATTACCATTTTCAAATTAACCAATATAAGCTCTAGATTCCTTCCAATGCTAGTAAATAGACAAGAATCATATTAAAATTTCTAACGTTAGATTTTAGATTCTTCTATGAAATCAGAACATTGTATCTAATAACAGGTTGGCAGTTCACGCATCACGTATAATTAAGCTGTACGCTTCCTTATGTATGGAAATCATAGTGTGTGTTTGTTTTGCACATAGCCTGAAACAATTCGATGACTCGGCGCAGTTTGAGTAATGATTTCGTTCGCACTTGGTGATTAACCCGTCAGCGAGCCTGCACTAATAACAAGTGCACTGTCCACAGAAGCAATAGACAAACACCCGCATTGCATCCATCCAGAGGCGAAGCGAGATACAAAGAATTATTAAAAAAGTGGAAAGAACTAGTAAAATTAGTTTTTCTATAATTTAATTGAAACAAAGTAAATGACAAATTAGAGTGTTATTTGCTAAGTAAAAAGACTTGTTCTATTTAAAAAGCAATGAGAATGAATTGTTTTTAGTGTTTTTGTTGAATTTATTTACAATTTAATGTCATCTCTGCTCTCCATTGGGAATGCACAATTAATCTACAGAGGTTTTGCCATTTTTGGTAAAACTCTGTTTTATTATATATGTTCATTTAACGCATAAAATACATTTACAACCAATTAGTAGATATTTGTTTTGTAACTTTCATAAGAAATTATACAGGTAAGTCTGGGAAGACGCTCAACCCCCCCCCCCCTTTAATTTTTATTATAAGTTAAAGTAAACAACAGCATTACACAGCATTGATAAGTGTTCGATATTTTGTCCAGCATTGATATGTGCTTGTTATTTTGTCCACCATTAACTTTTTTTCATTTTTTAAAGGAACAAAATAATGTTTTAGGAAATTAATTAGCAAATCTACCTATTTTTAAGAGTTTTACTCGATTTCAAAGTTCTTCATTCTTAATTTCCTAATTTAGATCTGAAAATTGTCTAAAGGTTTGTATATTTTAATTAATTGTAATATCTTTATATGGATGTATTAGTAGCCAATTGCATAATTAAAACGAAATTTGAAAATAGTATATTAAAGAACGTGTTTTATAAGACATGTTTTTTTCGCACGCGTCAAAATTTAGAAAACGAGCGTTACCGAGTTTTCTAATTGATAAGTGCGAAAGAAAGTCTTATAACTTCTATAAGTTCTTTATACGATTTTTTGTATTTTGCGCCTTCTACAATAACATTTACTTACTCAATTTGTGATTATATTTGTAACTATTTGTACATTTTCATGTAAATAATCTTCCCTAAATAAATAAAAAAAAATAATAATTTTGACATTATATTATTAAAATGAATTGTCAATTACCTAAAAATAAATTAGGTAAAAATGGATTAAAGGAACATCATCTAGTACCAACCGTCTAAAACAAAAAATTGCGTATCGAAATGAAGGTCATTATGAACGCAAAATATAAAAATGATTTATGCTACTTATATTTAAAAAATGAGAATGACAAAATGACCTTAAAAATTATCCAACTATTAACTTTAATTGTTTGTTTCAATTGTTTCGTTAATTGTTTTAATCTATAAATTTAATAATTATTGTTGAATTCTTGATGTTGAAACAAAAAAAACCGTAGACGAGCAGACACATCGTTGAAATAAATATATAATAATTATTAGTAATACCACTAATGCGCTTTAGAAATTTGACGACGTATATCGTTTGATTTTGTTATGATGTTTGAAAGTAACGGTAGTAGGGATAAAAATACCAGAGAAAGCAGGATTATTTCGTGGTTGCCGTGGTCCGACTTTTTACCAACTTTTTTCAGGAACCGCATTCCACATAGAAACCGGTACATAATTTCAGGACTTACGGAACACAAAACTGTAAATCTGATCGAAACGGTTGCGTTACAGAATATACAATTAATTATTAGAACGCTCAATACATCTAGGTGCCTATTGCAGTTATCTTGTAGTTCATAGTTTTAAGTTTTCTGCCTTTGTTGCGGCTTAAATGTACCTATTCTTATGTATGTAAATAATGTGGTCAGATAAATATTAATCAAATTAATTTTGATTTATATATTTACATAAAAAAGCAGCTCTAAATTTTTCAAATTATATCCCCTGCTGTTGTTGACATGTCAATATGAGAATATAATTCATGAGTCACGTGACATGTTTTCCGCCAATCAACATTCAGAATCTCCATAGTTACATGTCTATCACAGCGATGATAAAAAACAAAGAAATTATCACCGTATTTATATTCGTTACTAAGGGATTTGTTTCCTTTATTTGACATTGACAGTTAATTTTGAGTATAAAAATGTGCGACATTCGTTGGGTTGATATCAGGAACGATGAAAATAATAAAGCAATTGTCAAATTAACCATATTGTAATATAATATATTAAAAGTTAGGTTAACAGCACACACAATGTCACAAAAATTCATTATATTCTCTCTTTAAATATAAGCTCGTGATATGATTAATAATCGAAGATATTGCTCGTGAAACCGAAGCAGCACATTTCACTCGTCCTTCGGACTCGTGAAATCTGCAACTCGGTTTCACTCGAAAATATCATCGATGATAATCATATCACTTGTTATATTACGTATGATAATAATATTACCTTACAGATACAGTTATTGCCTAATTACCAGCCTACTTTTGTACATGTAAACAATGGATTAATATCCTGAAACCGGTAAAGGTACTTACCTACTGCACTACTGCACAGCTGTTTATAAAATGTGTGAAGACAATTTAACTTTTATAGATAATAACCAATAAGTTATAATTATCAAAAATATCTATATTTTACACAATACAAGTTTATTTATAACTGAATACAAAATATCATTATAATAATTACAAAATCAAATATATAACAGTAAAAATTACAATTAATTAAAATATTTAAAAGAAAATATGTATGTAAGTATATGGTGTATAGATAATTGCCTCAATAAATCATACTTTCAAGAAAATAGTAATTGTTCTTTATTCATTTATGAGCCATAAAATAGTATTGTAAATCATCCTTAATAAACTCAACAACGCATTGTTATTAAGTCCGACTCTGTTGCTTGAAACAAATTCGCAAAAATCTCAACAATGTTCTGTGTTCACATTTAAGTACCGCGTTGATAACAGCTGCAGTCAGAGGCGGTAATACGTACTTTTATATTAACAACCAACAATTAAATTATTCACGGCTTGCAAGCGAGTGCAAGCAAGCGCCATGATGCAACGACGTCCCTGCAAGAACAATGCCTGGAGAGCACTTTTTCTATCCCAACACAGCACTATAATTCATTTAATTACACAACAATTACCTGAAATTATAAAAAAACCTGTTTATTTTATTTTGCGAATTACAGGAAGATAAAAACTCAGTCTAAAGGAGGATTTAATAAATTAAAACCAATTAGTCAGAGTAATTAATTGATACTTTACTAATTTCATGGAGTAATTTAACTATTTTCTCAACTAAGCTAAATATTAACCTAATTGTATGGTATTATGAATTTATTTTGTATAATTACTTGTAAATATCTAATTAAGCCCTTTACGGTAGGTAATAAAAATTTTATTTAAAAAAATTGTTAACACTGTCATTTGAAATTGGATCGTACTAAATATAAATAATGATATTTTTTTCATAAATGAAAAAATTACCTAATATTATGCATTTATTCATTAAAAATATTTAATATTATTATACTTTTCAGTCATGATTTTCTTCACAAACATCCCGAGTCTGATGTGATGTCATAATTTTGTACACACAGCACGGGAGAGACTACATAAGGTCGCAAAATTGTCGCGTCATTTAAAATTATTTTGTAAAACTAGAAACTTTTGTGACATGAAATATACATATATTTATGTAAGTAGTTTTAAGTGTACTATTTAATATGCTATTACTTCATTAAGTTGCAAAAGTTAAGTTAGTTTTTATTCAATTTCTTAATGTGACGATTGTATAGCCAGCCGTACGCTAAATAAGTAAATAATAATTTCTTAAGGATCGTTGGACTTTCAGTTTTTGGCAAAAAAAATATATAAAAGTAGGTAAAAGAATATCCGCTATACTCAGATGATTCAGCCATTTTTGGACATAAAATAAATTTACAGGGTAGAAGGTTGTCGTCTGAATTATTAATTACTTTGCAGCCATTCCGAAAAAAAAATCATTGGAAATTTTTTAATAAATGGAAGGACAGAATGGTGCTGAAGTGTATTATTGGTCAAGAAAAAACTAAAATTCTAAGAAATATTTACCACGTATCTATTTTCAATAACTCTGATTACAATAATGAAAATAACTATTTTTACAAAATCGTTTTTATAATAGGTAATTATTACTACTTATATGTTCTTACACCACGCATTTACGAGCGCAAACTCAAATTAGTTAGTTTACATTTTCAACAAATGATAAAATCTACACAAATGGTTAGAAAATTCTTCAAAATTCTTTCGGCTACTTTAAATATAGACATAATTAAAAAAAAAAAAACTGTGGGCCGAATGACTGGTGATAATATTTCGACCGATATTTTAAGGGTCATCTTCTAGTACAGATTTTTTGGCACAATGAAAAGCACAGGGAAATGTGCAGAACTTAGGGATTCAATACCTAATAGAATTAAAGCTGGTATTACTAATAAAGGTGATGTAACCAGATATTAAATAGCGGAATACTTGAATAACAAATTCAGTTTTTGTAAGAAATAAATTGTGAAAAATTGTCAGCCATCGGGATTCGAACCCGAGACACCTATCTTGCCGGGATAGTGCTCTACCAACTAAGCTGTTGGCTGCTCTTGGAGAGGAGAGCATACAATCTGTTAACTCATTGTTAATTATAGAATTTGGTCTGGTAGGGCCTTGAGTAAATTGAGACTTGTCCACTATACCCTGTTTTTAAACTAGGAGGGGTACTTTAAATTTTAACCGCCAAAACTGCCGCTTCTGATTGGCTAGTGCTTCGTCAGGTTTACACTGCACAAAGATTTTACATTTGATGTATTAGTTGTCATTCGTTTGGAGGTTATCTTTTTCTGTTTTGGGTTTTCGCATTTCTGTGACTTTAAAATAAATCAGTTTTTTTAAGAACTAATAGTATTGATTGTATCGATATTATTTGTGTTTCTTTCATTTAGTTTTTTTTTATATTCGAGTTTTGTTTTTACTCGTGTTTTTTCATTTCGGTTTTCTTATATTCGAATTTTCTTTTACTCGTGCTTTTTCATTTAGTTTTTTATATTCGAGTTTTGTTTTTACTCGTGTTTCTTTCATTTCGGTTTTCTTATATTCGAGTTTTCTTTTACTCGCCATTTTTCATTTAGTGTTCATTTCGAAATTCCTGACTTGGCTCCTTCGTCGTCTCGTCCGTAAACTTCTCATTCGTACCGTAATAACTCACTTCCCAGCCTTATAACGTAAATAACTATTACAGTTTCAATTTATGTTCAATTTTAAACGAATTAAATGTAATATTTTTTTGTATTTTGTTCCTTTGGTATTGTATTCTATTGTATAAATTTGTAAATAAATAAATTATATATAGGTTATGTGCATTTTATCGGTATGTTCAATTCAAAAATATAGATATAAATCAAGTAAGAGTGTTTATTTAGATTACAAATTATTTTTATTCACATAATCAAATATACGGCGTGAAAAATAGGAGCTTATAATGTCAGTTTTATTTTAAAATAAGTTCCACGCGAAATATACAGTATTGATGTGTACGGAATTTTTGTATTTCGCGCGAAAAAAATCTAGTAACTTTTTCTAGTAACTTTCTATAGTGTAAATCAGACTTTCGTATTTACTCCTCCTAGTTTAAAAATAGAGAATAGAGGTTTAAAGGCAGTGGTAGCTTGGCAATTCCACATCTAATCATGTGACGATTAATAAATCCTCAGCAATTATGCGACCTTAAAAGTGAAAGATTGTTCAGCCATTGAGAGAAGAGCAGCCAATAACTTGGTCTATTATTTTCTGCCGCTATTTACTTTTTCTCGGCAGATAAGTATTTATCAGAAAAGTTAAACTTTTAACACTTTCTAGAGTTCTAAAATCTTATATTCATTTGATGTTTGAAGATTAACGAATTTATTGCAAATTTTATGACTATACAATTTAAGTTGTATTTGTGCCTAGATTTCGGAAAAAATAGAAGGTAATCATTTTTATTTTTTAACATATTAAATATGGTATTATTTTTTTGGTAGCACTTTTGAACGTTGGAATTTAAAATAAGTTGGTGTTAATTAATTTCAATTCGGTTTGAAATATTCTGCTTTAATCATTTAACTACTATTATGGTATTTTATTTTCGTATTAAATCTGCGTGTCATATTCTTGGGTGCATATTAAGTATCAAATTAATTTATACTCTTATAGCACTTATGTACTGCTCAAAGGTAAAAATAAAAATACTTCTTCAAAGTAGATGAAAAATGTTTGCTTAAAGCTTATGAATTATTACCAGTCCTTATATTTCCACCTCAAATTCTAGACATTTCTTTTTCCCCAGTCACGCGAGGCTGAAACAGCATACAAACATACTAAAGTGCTGCCATCTTCACTCTGTCTCATCTTGTGTCCCAGAGAAACAATAACCACGCTAATAAACAATGATAGATTTAATTCCGAACAAAACACTGTTATTTTGCGTTCACAGTTCGGTAACTATAGCAACCAGCAAACCGGGACGTCGTAAATATAAAAAAACAACACGGCGAGCTCAGAAAAACTCTACAATGGTCTTGCATTCGCACGCAGTTTCAGACACCCTGATATGTGCTCTCTCACTTTCTGCCATAAGAATTAACAAAGTAGAAAGAGATAATTGTATGGGGCGCATGTCGTTGAATTGGTGTTAATTTCAGGCATTATCTAACAATCTTTAAACTTGACTAACTCGCGCGAGAGAAAGAAAAATTATGTACGTAGAGTGGACCAGGCAAAGAAAGCCCCCCTTTGGCATTGTTTGTCGATGAATATTTTCTTGTGCGACTGGGGAATGCATATGCATGCTAGCAACATATTAATTTATACACTCATTAGCATATTCGTATCCGTTAGACATTTTTTTCAACATATGTTGGCCACAGTGGTTAATTACACGTACACATATAAAACACTTGTCGCCGAGTAGAAGCGACTGCGTACAGACGCAGTGTCAACTAATGTGTACGGACGATGTCAAACATTAGGATACAAGGAATGGCTATTTGGTTACATCACTGGTATTGTTAGTTTTAGTAAATGGAAAAGACTATGTTGGGAGTGTTAACAAGAGCACTGAATTCCAAATTTTGCATAAATTTGTAAAACAGCCTTTTAATTGATACATTTTGTTTTAACAGAAGGGTTTAGAGACTATTTTCAAATACGTAAAATGTACTCGAATAATTGCTTACATACAGGTACGGTATGTACAAAAAAATCTGATGTGGCCAGCACATTAACTTCCGTCAGCTCTGTATATTTAAAAAAAAATTCTACAGAAAGTTCCTTACAATTGATTCTATTTCTTGTACATTACCTTCCGGCATTTGTATGTATTTTATACAAAGTCCATATAGAAAGTTTCTATAAACATCCTATATTTCCAGTAAAATTATTACACAAACATACTATGTCAATTGCACTTGACACTGAGATCTTTCAATCAGAATTTTCTTAATATAGTAGTTGTTTCCATAGCTGGCTTCTTTATGAAATTTAATTTCTTTATAATTTTTTATCTCTACCCATTTAATATGAAGTATAAAATGCAGTCAAATCGTATAGAGAATAAAATATTCGTTAATATTTATAAAAACATTAATTGTGAAAAAATTATATTTAACATAGTTTTTTCAAGAAATACTGTTAAAATCTTCAAATTAGAGTATTTTCGGTTGACCAGTTCTGAACTAATTAGCTCTTCATATAGATGTAACGAAGAAGAATACGAAAGAATTATAATTATTGAAATTGTAGAGTTATCGCAGACGATAGTTCACACTCACACTCACACTCGCACTCGCACTCGCACACACACTCACACTCACACTCACACTCACACTCACACTCACACTCACACTCACACTCACACTCACACTCACACTCACACTCACACTCACACTCACACTCACACTCACACTCACAATCACACTCACACTCACACTCACACTCACACTCACAATCACACTCACACTCACACTCACTCACACTCACACTCACACTCACACTCACACTCACACTCACACTCACACTCACACTCACATTCACACTCACACTCACACTCACACTCACACTCACACTCACACTCACACTCACACTCACACTCACACTCACACTCACACTCACACTCACACTCACACTCACACTCACACTCACACTCACACTCACACTCACACTCACACTCACACTCACACTCACACTCACACTCACACTCACACTCACACTCACACTCACACTCACACTCACACTCACACTCACACTCACACTCACACTCACACTCACACTCACACTCACACTCACACTCACACTCACACTCACACTCACACTCACACTCACACTCACACTCACACTCACACTCACACGCACACGCACACGCACACGCACACGCACACGCACACGCACACGCACACGCACACGCACACGCACACGCACACGCACACGCACACGCACACGCACACGCACACGCACACGCACACGCACACGCACACGCACACGCACACGCACACGCACACGCACACGCACACGCACACGCACACGCACACGCTCACGCACACGCACACGCACACGCACACGCACACGCACACGCACACGCACACGCACACGCACACGCACACGCACACGCACACGCACACGCACACGCACACGCACACGCACACGCACACGCACACGCACACGCACACGCACACGCACACGCACACGCACACGCACACTCACACGCACACGCACACACGCATACACGCACACACGCACACGCACACGCACACGCACACGCACACGCACACGCACACGCACACGCACACGCACACGCACACGCACACGCACACGCACACGCACACGCACACGCACACGCACACGCACACGCACACGCACACGCACACGCACACGCACACGCACACGCACACGCACACGCACACGCACACACACACGCACTCGCACACGCACACGCACACGCACACTCACACGCACACGCACACACGCATACACGCACACACGCACACGCACATACACACACACAAACACACACACGCACGCACACACCCACGCACACGCACGCACGCACACACACCCACACACATCAACGTAAAAATAGTAAAATCGTATTCAAGAGACCCTAAAACGTGCTTGTTGATTAAAAACTGATCATCGAATTTTTTGACCAAAGACAATACCTGCCTTATCAAAAGGTGACGCAAGATAAAAACAGTCAACTACAAAATAAATTTTATAAATAATATAGATTTTACCGTTTGAAATCTACAGTTTTTTGTATTTTTTTTAACTTTTAAATAACATTTTTCTTCATAATACCATACTGTTTAAACTTTATTTTATTGAATCTTAGTTAAAAAATCAACGGTACAGATATATTGTCATTCGTCATAGAAATCTTCAAATTAAAAAGCAGGTCCACCCAGGCTTGGGTAATAAAGTTTTAATACGAAGCTTGTCTTGTAGTAAGAAAGGAAAGCAACGCTATACTGGACTAGCTTAACGCTACTGTACTACGTTCTTTCTAAAAAATATTAGTTTAGAAGTTTTTTTTTGTATATGTGTATACTGCTGACGTTAGAGGTAAAACTTATATAAATGTCAAGATTTACAAACAATTTCACTTGTGTAAAACATTTCAAAACAATTTTTTACTTCCTTCTACGAAGTAAAGGAAGTATTGTAATCGCGAAAAATTTCGGTTTTGAGATTTCAACGGAAATATCCATTTTGACCATCCCTAAGTCCATTCTGACTAATTTCGTCGTAACGTCTGTACGTACGTATCTCGCATAACTCAAAAACGGTAAGCCGTAGAAAGTTGAAATTTTGTATTTAGGTCTTCTATAACATCTAGTTGTGCACCTCCCTTTTTGGTCATTACATAATTTTCAGAAATGGTACTTTATTTGAAGCCTATAATAGATTTTCGTGAAAAACTATATTAAAATATAATCCAAAACGTTTCAAATTTGGTATATAAGACTTTTATATCAATTGGAATAACAGCAGATTTTGGTTAAAGCAGGCTAACCGGAAGTGATATATTACCTGAAGTTGTTAACAGTTTTTCTTGAATAAAATGGTTTCATTTTGATTTTATAAATAAATGCTTTAAATAAAATTTTTAGAGAATTAAATTCTGCGTCTAGCACATCAAGTATTATTAAATTAGCCCTTTGTATAAGCGAGATATGTAAATTTAAAACTTATATACTTTTTGGTTTTTGTAATGAAGCTTGCTATGGATTAGGACAAAAAATAACAAAAAAAAAAAAAATAGATGTTAATGTCAAATTACGTCAAACACGTGCGATTTTATAATTGGGTCTATACTTCATCTTCATATTGGTCTTGCGTAAAAGGAAGTCGTCTGGTGTCCACATCAGACTTTTTTATTCTGTTGAAAGATCTTAGTAAAAAAATAACAAAGATTTTAGGTAGCTATTTTTAATAAATCAGGTATTCAAACAACTTAATTTAGATCTGCATCAGCATCAACATCAGCATCTATCAGATATGATGGCAATCTTACACCAAAACTGCACGGTTGAATCACTTCTCTGTGTCAGCTGTTGGTAAATTAGCAATGTGGCGAATAATAAAGCACAATTAACAACAATTAAGAGTGGATTTACAGAGGCGGCCGGCTCGCCACACAGGCATCGCTGCACATTGCACTTGCTTGCACCAACACGTCATTTCCTGGAAGTCCGTCTGTCATTCGCGAGGAATTATAATTCCGACTCTTGCACTTGATTTCGGACGTAAAATTCGCACCTTATATGCTACGCTGACTCACGAGCGGATATTTTTTGTTGCCTGCGTGTTTGTGAGTGAATGTAAATTTAATTTTAATGTAAATTAACTCAGAGGATAATGCAATTTTAATGTAATTTTGAATTTGAATAAAGTTGTATTGCATTTTTTTCTTTGTAGCTTTTCATGAATATAATAAAATATCGTATATTCTTAAAAAATAAACCATTGTATGTTTATCTCCCGTCATTTATAGAGGTAAGATGAGTTTTCAATGAATAAGCACGTTTTAGGGTCGCTAGAATATGATTTCATTATTTTTTCAATGAGTTCTGAATATGTGCATGCGGGCTGTTTTGACGCATACATATATTAGTTGAGCATAAAGTACTGTCAAAGCGCTTTAAAAAGTATGGTTTTATGAAAAAAAAATGTTATTTAAAAGTTAAAAAAATTACAAAATACTGTAGATTTCAAATAGTAAAATCTATATTATTTATAAAATTTATTTATCGTACCTCCGTCCATTTTGACTAGTATTACAGAACTCAAAATCGTCCAGAAATGCGCTCTTGCTGACCTAGGCCAGCAAAAGGAGTTGGCATTACTGTTCTGGTGACATGTCAATTTAAGATTATTTTCAACACAAGAATTAGCAAAATGTTTCAAATTTTAGGGCTAAATATTTAATTATTGTAACTTAAATAACTAAATTTTGTCATAAAAATAATAATATGCTGTCATTGCTGTCATCTCGTATAGATTAATTATAAGTTTCAACTTTAGGACCAATTTGTTTCGTTTGTTTTGTAACTACAACTAACTTCGCGTGATACAATTGAGTTTCCGCTATCTGTCATTAAAAATATGCGAAAGTAAATAAGATATATATAACTAATGTTTGTATGATATATTTTCAATAAATATAAAATAATTACGTATTTTAAGCTCAAATGTAAGTAATTATATTTAAACTTGCAATGCAAAACTGATAAAAATATATGTTCATTCTTTTAGGTTATGTAAAATAGAATAAAATGTTGAGAAATATACGAAGAACTTATGGAGATGTCGGCACAAAAAATCTTGTGTATCACACGCCCAGAAACTGTTTTGCGAGATCTCGTATTTGCAGGCCTCGCTTTCAGCTCGGCCTGTCAAAATAAACTCGTTCTCGCAAATATTCAGTTTCTGGACTAGTGATACAAATAACTATTGTAGTTGACTGTTTTTACCTTGCGTCACCTTTTGATAAGGAAGTTATTGTCTTTGGTCAAAAACTTGATAATGAGTTTTTAATCAATAAGCACGTTTTAGGGTCGCTAGAATACGATTTTACTATTTTTACGATGATATGTGTGTGTGTGTGTGTGTGTGTGTGTGTGTGTGTGTGTGCGTGCGTGTGCGTGTGTGTGTGTAAGTTTGTGTGTGTGTGTGTGTGTGTGCACCGTAGTGTGTTATGACATAATAATTCGGCAGGTTTACAATTTCAACAAATTATAAAATCTGCACAAATCACATAGATTTAAAACTTAAAAAAAAATCTGTGGGTCAAATGACTTGTGATGATGTTTTGATCGGTAGGAGTCATTTTCTAGTCCAGATTTATCTTCTGCCGATACCATTTACTTTTGGCACAATATATATATATATATATATATATATATATATATATATATATATATATATATATATATATATATATATATATATATATATAGGGTGTTAATTAAAAAGCGGGCCATAGGCGTTTAACATGGGATATCAGTTTTTCCATGTGCAAAAGTTCCCAATTAATTTTAGACAAAAATGTTTCAAATAAAAGTTGTAGATAATTAAATTGTACGCCTAAATCACTAAACAGATTTAATTTTGCACGTTTGGTATCGTATAAAATTGAATTTGAAATTCTATAAATATTGCTTATTTGCGGCGATAGCCATGGAATAAAAACAATGTTATGAAGAAATGCATTTATTTTTAACTGTCAGAAATTCGATTTTCAAATAAAAATTACATATAATTATATTCTATACCTAAGCCGCTGAACATATTTTGTTTTTATATTCTAGACCTAAATCAATGCAAAGATTTTATTTAAATTTTATTTTGTAACCTGAAAAATCGAAATTTTTACAATTAAAACGATATGTATTTCTTTGTAATTTTGTTAAAATTTCATGGTTATCGCTACAAATGAGCAATTTTTCTGCAATTTCAAATTCGATTCTACACGTGACCAAACGTGCAAAATTAAATCTGTTTAGTGATTTAGCCGTACAGTTTAATTATCTACAGCTTTTATTTGAAACTTTATTAAATGGGAACTTTTGCGCAAGGAAAAACTGATTTCCCATGTTAAACGCCTATGGCCCGTTTTTTTAATTAACACCCTGTATATATATATATATATATATATATATATATATATATATATATATATATATATATATATATATATATGTAAATGGTCTCGGCAGAAGATAAATCTGGACTAGAAAATGATCAAATGAAGTATTTGGTATTGAACATAAAAAAAATTATAATCTGAAAAATCAGGTATGCTGTTTTCGATTTATTTGTAAACAAGTTACCTAGTTACTATAGCTCATTATAGTACTAAGTACTCTAATGGAATAATTATGGTCCTTGGCCTATACTGAAAGACATTAGAGTACTCAAATTGAGGACTATAACGTTGTCATTATGACACGGCAGCTTATAAATAATATTATATTTCTCATTTATTTACTTGCTTCCTGAGATCTATGCATAAATAAAGATAATTATGAGAAATTCTGCGAAAAATGACAGACAAAAATAATTTTTATATTATTTATATTATAATAGTGTGATAACATTTTTAAACGTCATGTAGATCCTTTGATGTACACCGAAATGTTCAACTACCTGTATCATGCAGGTATCTTTTGAATTATCTTTACTGTCTGTCTGTTTTAGACCCAAACATGTAATTTTGTGGTCACCAAATTTATGTAAGGGGTCGCCAACAAAATGATAAGATAAAAACATTAGCGTACATTCAACTCTAAGCAAACTTCTTGTATAAGTAGACACAATTAGCAATATAAATATACATGCAGTTAAATGAATATTTGCATATGGTAATGATCAGTTTAATAATTATTTTGTAATTAATAAAAATTAGTCCCTCGTTACCTTTTGCACAATTTAGATGAAATTATACTTATTATCCTTATTGTTGCAGACAGATAATTATTTGTTTGTATAATTTTTAAATAGTCCAAAGAAGTAAAATACAGTTTGAGAATAAATAATTACTTTATATATCTAGTATACAACGAAAAACCTATTGCACTCATATTTAATTAATATGAAAGTTGACGTTTAAATTATTTTATAGATGATGTGGATTCTTTTCACAATTGGTAGAGCGCCCGACTAGCGATTGGGAAGCTCTGGGTTCGAATCCCAGCGAGGTCCATGAATTTTTCACAATTCTTTCTTCGTTTAAATAAATTTGTCCTGGATCCTAAAGCCCATTTCTACGATTTAAATAATTAATTTAATTAATTATTCGTTGTCACATACAAACAGGCATTATCATGAACATGTTATAATCGTATTCTAAATAAATAAATATATCATCACGGCTTATTACCCATTGCTGGGTGTGCCAATCTGCTTATACACAGATATCGGTAATGATGAACTATTTGCACCGTGCGGGCGCTTACCAGGCGTCACCTCACGGGCACTCATTGCTGGCGTGGAGAGTGCACCACAGGGGTCAATTTTGTGCCATTTAAAATTCGACCTTTAAACGATCTTCACTAAATTCTCGATATGAGATTTTTAGCATGATTCCTACGCTGTAAAGTTTTGAGGTAGAGACAGGAAGATGAATCTTCAATTGAGTTACCGAAGCTTCCTTTGAGTTGATTTAGGGTAGGAAGGACGAATGATGGTACGAAAAAGGTAGGAAATTTTGGAAGGGCAGATTCAAGTCACTTATAGGCATCTGTAGAGCACTGTAAATGTGTTAGGTAGATGGTACTACCTTTGTAACGTGTTTAGACGTTAGGGTCGATTCGAGCTGTATATTCTGCGTTCAATTTGAGGTATAGTTCCTATCATAAAAAATCTGATGTGGCCAGCATATAACCTCCCGCCAATTCCGTTTTTAAAATAGCAATGAGCTTTAATTAAAGATCACTTCCGGTTGATTTTGTTTCAAATTATATACGAATTTTAAATAACAAATTTGAGTAGTTTTGGATCATATTTTTTCTAGAAAATCTGTTTATAGCTTTAAGTAAAGTACTATTTCCGGTTTATCAATTTTAGAAAAAAATATAATATGTCGTTCTCATTAATATAAAAGTATAAAATATCAAATTTGAAAAGTGTTGGATTACGAGTATATCATATTTTTCACAAAAATCTGTTCAGAGCTTCAAATAAAGTATAACATCAGATTTATCAATTTTAGCCAAAATCTAATATGCTATTTCCTTTGATATAAAAGTCTTATGTACTAAAATTGAAAAGTTTCGGATCATATTCTAATATAGTTCCATTAAAAACAGTTATGGGCTTCAAGTAAAGTACTAATACCGGTTGTCCAATTTTACCCAAAATCTAATCAACTTTTTATATGAATGCAGAAAGCTTAAATACAGAATTTTTTTTTTTTTTTTGATGTTTGATACATCGTCAAAATAGTAAAAAAGTGTTGTGGGGACCCTAATTCGTGGTTATTATACCATCGAATTTTTGGACCGATAACATTACCTCCCTTACCTATGGTATGACGGGAGGTAAAAATATGGATGACATTAATAATACGTAACAATGTAATAAATGTATAATTTCAAACGAATCATAGGTAAAAAATAATGTAAAATGTTCAGTTTTACTGAATTTTGTAACTTATTGTACTTACATTGTTAATACAAATCAAATTTGTTAATTAATATTAGGTATAATATTTCTTTATAATTCCATAGAACACATATATACATACATCGTTTTCTCTATGGTACTATATACATAGCATGTTACAAGATAGATAAATAAATATGTTAAATGCAAAACATACCAGATTACAATTGATTTAAAGTATTATTATTATTTACCCGTGCTCATAAAATTATATGAAAAACTAGAATTTTTCATGAAATATAACTGACTTTATGTAGACTTGTAGGTATATAAACAAATTGAAAATTATATTAGTTATTTGTACGATTTTAGAAGTGAAAAGCGATTGAATGAACCTTTCGTATTTCTCAGAAAATGTGTTTGTTAGCCCAGAAACTAAGGACCATAACAACACTTGAAACTCAGGTTTGTATTTTTAATTGTATAAAAACTAATTTCTTATATTTTTAGCTCCATATTGGTTTAGTGTGATATAAAATACCATACATGTAAATTGAATGAAACTTTAATAAATAACTCTTTTTTTCGCAGATATTTATTAGACATAGCAATACAAATTTTGCCTTGCCTGCTACAAGAAGATCCACGGAAACTGAATAAATATTCCTCTAGGACCTACAAAAATGGGAGCAATAGCCAGTGAACGTAAACTTATTTTTGAATACATACTTTATTTTTAAATGGAAATTACTCTCTTTAGTTCATAATTTAAGCTAGTTTGAAAGTGTGCTGAGTTCAAATTTGATTGGGAATAGTGATACACACGAAATTAAAAATATAAAATATCGAGACGAGAACGAGATGCAAGAGTTTTCTCGCCTCATGCATGTAAATTTAAAATATCGATTTCGTCTCGTTTTCTGATCCGCAATCTCGTTCTAGTTTAACATGACATGAGAGTACTCTCGTCTCGTAGTGCATCACTATTATGAATAGAACTGAAGTTTGCACAATCGATAATAACGAACCTCGTGCACTTGAAAACTATCGATTTTTAAACTATCTGTAACGTTGTATCTATAAAATACTATATAAAGTTTTATTAAACAATCTGATTTAGGTATATATTTACTATTATTGCCTTGATTATTATAGGAATCAAAATATAACATAGATGAAAACAAGCATTAGGATAAATCGATCCCGGAATTACTAGTTGTAACAAAACTAAAATTCTGTATCATGTTATAAAATCAATCACCTTATAAAATAGTCTTGAAGAGGTTATCATATCAAATATGTAACTGATTTGTGATTGATTTAGCATTTCGCATTTATAAAGGTGTATAAAGAAGGCCACGCATGAAGACACGTGTCAGAAGTTGGTAACAGTAATAATTCACATCCCTTGTGCGTAAAACAAAACACATCAGAATAAACCCCATCAGCGTGGGTGGCTGCGATCGCATTGTTTTTTCCGCGGGGGTTGGGGGGTGGTCATGTAGCTGAAAGCGCGTGTTTTAATTCAGATAGCATTCAGCGATGCCCGCGCACACACAAAGACTCGCGCAGCCCACTGGATCAACAAATTACATTGCGAATCACCCAATCAGAAACACATTGTGCAACCGGCTCCCAACTGAAAATTAATAAAAATGTCGGATACAACTGTTCGTATTATGGTGCGCTAGGCTTATCAATAAATGAGCCCGCTCTTGTTTTGTCCTGCGAGGGAGGAAATATGCGCTCGGCTCGGATGAGAAAATGAATTGTGACGACCGAATATGCAAACCACAAACGGCTTTTTTATTCCACTGATAGTGTTAATGAAAATATACACAAAAAAACCCAACCGAAATATGCTAGTGGAACCTTTACGGTGAATGGGTTTTTTCTGACAGCTTCATATTTTAATGAAATCTCTAATGAAATCCGAACCTACAAAATTCTCAATGTAATACAAACAGCATAGATTTCACTCACAAGATTACATTTACCTACCTTTCTGTGTTTTCTATTATACAATTCTTTATTGCCATATATTTTTTGTTAATTTTAATTTACTACAAATTTGTACTCAGCAGAGATCATAATCTGCATGTATTGTATTCAAAAGCGACATTATTTCTATAAAACAATAATTTTCAGAGGCGTAACTAATGGGACCGCAGGGCCCGCATTGCGGGCGGGCCCCCGGCTCTAGAGAGGGCCCAAATTACATGATTTATAATTTTGTTACTACTGCGAAATTTTGAATTTAATCATTTTTTGGTAGCAACATACAAATTTATTTAGTCCTTTTTTATGTCAATTTCCAAAAATAATATTGGCTAAGGGGCCCCTTATCCGCTATGTAAAATCAAGCTCTTCATTTTCATCACATTTCGGCCGGTAGAATTACGAATTCTTGGCAAATATTTTCCTGCAACTGATCCAGAGTTTTCCTTTAAAATAACTCCATAAAAAGAAAGTTTGGGGCTGTTAAATCAAGACACCTGGCGGCCAATGTGTATTACCAAAACTTGGGATTAAATAACGATAAGAAAATAATTTTCGCAAAATTGCTATTATTTAGACTGTATGATACTGATCCATCTTGCTAATACCATATTTTGTCGCATCCAAGTTCTTTCATTTGGGATACCAAAAATGTATGAATCCCTGTAACTTTCACCAGTGGACTGTGCAACCAATTTCATTTTCAAAAAAAAATCTGATGTGGCCAGCACATTACCTTCCGTCAGTTCTATGTATATTGTACAAATTTCATACGGAAAGTTCCTTGGTAAATTAAATATTCTATTTCTTTTACATTACCTTCCGGCAGTTGCATGTATTTTAAGCAAATTTCATACAGAAAATTATTATTTTGTGACGTTTTCTATATACAGTGTAATGTATCTGCAGAAATAAAAGATTTATTATTATTATTTCTTGTACATTACCTTAAAGCAGTTGTATGTATTTTATACAAATTTCATACAGAAAGCAAAAGATCCTATACCTATTTCCAGTACAATTATAAGACAAACACAATATGTCAATTTCACTTGACACTGACATCTTTCAACCAAAATTTTTTTAATATAGTAACTGTTTCCACAGCTATGGCTACTTTATGAAATTTAATTTCTTTATAATTTTTTAACTCTATATCCATTTAATATTAGGTATAAAATGCAATCAAATCGTATAGAAAATAGAACATTCTTTAATATTTATAATAACATTAAATGTGAAAAAATGATATTTAACATAGTTTTTTCAAGAAAAACTGTTAAAATCTTCAAATGAGGGTACTTCCGGTTGTTCAATTCTAATCAAAATCTAATCAGCTCTTCGCATGGATGTAACGAAGAGAAATACGAAAGAATTATAATTTTTAGAATTGTAGTATGGAAGTTATCGTAGACGAAAATTTTGTTACACACACACACACACACACACACACGGACACATACATACACACACACACACACACATACAGACATCATCGTAAAAATAGTAAAATCGTATTCTATGGACCCTAAAACGTGCTTATTCATCAAAAACTCACCACCGAATTTTTTGACCAAAGACAATACCTTCCTTACCTAAAGGTGACGGAAGGTAAAAAAAACAAAAAAAAAATAACGGGCCTATCAGATTTTCATAGTAAATTCCACAACATACAATGACTTTGGTGGGATGTAAAAGTGCCTAATCTTGGATTTTTAGGCTTCCAATATTGGTTATTTTGCTTCTTAACATATCAACTCAGATCAAAGTGAGCCTAGTTACATTTCCACAAGTTCTTGTAGTATGTGATTCTTCATGATAAACGCTACAATTAAAAACTTTTTGCGGGCGGGCCCCCGAACTCTTAGTTACGCCACTGATAATTTTTGTAGCACATTCACAATTAATTATTAGAGAAAGAATATAATAATACTTGTTCAAAATATTATTTTCTAGTTTACAATACAAATAATAATCTGCAAGCTTATACATCAAAGGTATCGCAAACTTTATCAACAACTACTCAGATTTTAAAAACGATCTTAGAATTCAACACTCTTCACAACTCACAAGTGTAGTGATCGTTTCTAATAACTATGGAAATCCCTTGTATTGTTTTCTTATTAATGCATCAATGCATTGTTATTTTTAGATAAACTTCTTTAGTTAATGAAGATTGCTGAATTTTGAATTTTACCAAACGGAATGCAACAAATTGTTTTTTTGTATGTAATATAGTATTCTACGATCTCGCAAAAATTAGGCCATTAGTATTTTTCGTATAAAAAAGTTCGTCTTTACACAAGAAACAAGTTTTATAAACGGTGATATATGATATGTCAATTGAAGAAATGATTAATATAAAATCTCAAGTATCTCAGACACATTTGGAAAGTGTCAATATAATTTTGTATTTTCGGGCCAATATTGTAGAACTATATTAAAATCGAGGCAAGTTAAATTAGCCAATAGGGTAAAGAAGTATATGAAGATGTCAAGAGTTCATTTCATGATCTCGCATTATAATTTTTAAATTTAAGAATGTGCCGGTTTCACATTTTTACCCTCCGTCACCTTTAGGTAAGGAAGGTATTGTCTTTGGTCAAAAAATTCGGTGGTGAGTTTTTGATGAATAAGCACGTTTTAGGGTCCCTACAATACGATTTTACTATTTTTACGATGATGTCTGTATGTGTGTGTGTGTGTGTGTGTGTGTGTGTGTGTGTGTGTGTGTGTGTGTGTGTGTGTGTGTGTGTGTGTGTGTGTGTGTGTGTGTGTGTGTGTGTGTGTGTGTGTGTGTGTGTGTGTGTGTGTGTGTGTGTGTGTGTGTGTGTGTGTGTGTGTGTGTGTGTGTGTGTGTGTGTGTGTGTGTGTGTGTGTGTGTGTGTGTGTGTGTGTGTGTGTGTGTGTGTGTGTGTGTGTGTGTGTGTGTGTGTGTGTGTGTGTGTGTGTGTGTGTGTGTGTGTGTGTGTGTGTGTGTGTGTGTGTGTGTGTGTGTGTGTGTGTGTGTGTGTGTGTGTGTGTGTGTGTGTGTGTGTGTGTGTGTGTGTGTGTGTGTGTGTGTGTGTGTGTGTGTGTGTGTGTGTGTGTGTGTGTGTGTGTGTGTGTGTGTGTGTGTGTGTGTGTGTGTGTGTGTGTGTGTGTGTGTGTGTGTGTGTGTGTGTGTGTGTGTGTGTGTGTGTGTGTGTGTGTGTGTGTGTGTGTGTGTGTGTGTGTGTGTGTGTGTGTGTGTGTGTGTGTGTGTGTGTGTGTGTGTGTGTGTGTGTGTGTGTGTGTGTGTGTGTGTGTGTGTGTGTGTGTGTGTGTGTGTGTGTGTGTGTGTGTGTGTGTGTGTGTGTGTGTGTGTGTGTGTGTGTGTGTGTGTGTGTGTGTGTGTGTGTGTGTGTGTGTGTGTGTGTGTGTGTGTGTGTGTGTGTGTGTGTGTGTGTGTGTGTGTGTGTGTGTGTGTGTGTGTGTGTGTGTGTGTGTGTGTGTGTGTGTGTGTGTGTGTGTGTGTGTGTGTGTGTGTGTGTGTGTGTGTGTGTGTGTGTGTGTGTGTGTGTGTGTGTGTGTGTGTGTGTGTGTGTGTGTGTGTGTGTGTGTGTGTGTGTGTGTGTGTGTGTGTGTGTGTGTGTGTGTGTGTGTGTGTGTGTGTGTGTGTGTGTGTGTGTGTGTGTGTGTGTGTGTGTGTGTGTGTGTGTTTTTGTGTGTGTGTGTGTGTGTGTGTGTGTGTGTGTGTGTGTGTGTGTGTGTGTGTGTGTGTGTGTGTGTGTGTGTGTGTGTGTGTGTGTGTGTGTGTGTGTGTGTGTGTGTGTGTGTGTGTGTGTGTATGTGTGTGTGTGTGTGTGTGTGTGTGTGTGTGTGTGTGTCTGTGTGTGACAAAATTTTCTAATGCGATAACTCTAATACTACAATTTCAAAAAATATAATTCTTTCGTATTCCTCTTCGTTACATCCATGTGATGAGCTGATTAGATTTTGGTTATAATTGGTCAACCGAAAGTACCCTCATTTAAAGATTTTAATAGTTTTTCTTGAAAAAACGATGTTAAATATCATTTTTTCACATTTAATGTTATTATAAATATTAAAGAATTATTTATTCTCTATACGATTTGAATGCATTTTATACTTCATATTAAATGGACATAGAGTTAAAAAATTATAAAGATATTAAATATCATATATATTAGTCAGCTTTGCTATAACTCTGGAAACAGCTGCTACATTAGGAAAATTCTGATTGAAAGGTGTCAGTGTCAAGTGCAGTTGACAGTATGTTTCTGTTATAATTTTACTGGAAATATAGGATCTTTTGTATGGAATTTGTATAAAATACATACAACTGCCTTAAGGTAATGTACAAGAAATATAATCTTTTGCAAGGAACTTTCTGTATGACATTTATACAAAATACCTACATAGAACTGACGGAAGGTAATGTGCTGGCCACATCAGATTTTTTTAAAAAGTATTTAAATGAAAGTTTATGCATTTTTTTTTCATATTCGTCAATAATTATTTAAATAAAACCATTGGCGACAGAAATTAGTGATGAACGCGAGGCGAAACGAGATGAGATATATAAAATATCGATTTCGTCTCGTTTTCGGATATGTAATCTCGATTTCGCTCTCGTTCTAGCACATTTTTTTGGGTCTCGTCTCGTTCTCGCAAGAGTCTCGCGAGAGTCTCGCAATAAAAATAAGCGCTTGCGCACTACTGGTATCTAACTATAATAATGAGATGGAACACTAAATTCTGGTCACCAAATTATTTCAATACAAACATAATGTTTATTCATTTACGGTGACCAGAAAATGTGATAAATTAGTAAATTATTTAATTTACCTCTAAAATATTTAATTTATCACCAAATTGTGATCTCTAAAGTATTTCAATACGAACATCTGTTAATACATTCTGTCATCAGTAAAACTAATTAAACATTAAAAAATTATTTTTTTAACTAAAAGTACCTTACTCTTTATCATTAAATATATGCCACTATATAAGTAAGATTTAGTCACAAAAAACCGCTACATTGGAAACCCGCCAGCAATCAATCGCTCAGTGTTGGCTCCCATCGACGTTTAATATAACATACTTTACTTTTCAAAAGGGGCAAGAGTTTTATTAACCGTGGTTTTAACTGGGATGAATTAGGGGCTGATATATTGGAGAAAACTAGTTCTATTGGATGCAAATCCGATATTATCTTTATTTTGCATTTCCTCGTTCTGGGACCGATACCAATCGACTATAGATAGACTCAAAAAATATTGTGAATTCATATAATTTTCACATTCGCGTGTTTTAAGCACGACTTAGCGTTGACTCCACTCCTTGTACGGCGCATTTTTCATTGAATTTATGATTCAAAATCATAAAGTTACAAATATTTTTTATTACGAGACTCTCGCGAGAGTCTCACATGATTTCTTACTGCCCGCAGTGTTATTTCGATCTCGCCTGGTATTTTAAAATGCAATTACGTTCTCGTTTTCGTCTCGCATAATGCAATGAGACGTGCATCACCACCAGAAATAGTCATGAAGAACAACCCCACACTCCTGGGACATCGGAGCACATATGTATGTCAATTTAAGGCTCTCTAAAGAACAATTACTTTTAGTACTTAGAAGTCATATATTTCTTGCAACAGCCTTATTTATTTTTTTTTAAATTAAACAGTTTTTTAATACCTGTTCATATTTTTTAAAATTTTATATAATGTTTAAAGTAGTTCTCTTCAACAATAATACACTTCACCATTCTTTCCTTCTACTAATTAAAAACTACCAATCAATCTTCTTTTGGAATGCTTTCAAACATATATCTGAAAGATTTAAAAATTATTGAAATTAATATCTGGTTAATCAAAAACTATCAAAATAATTACTGGGCGACTTAAAAACTGTCAAATTCATTTCAGGCCGACTAAAAACTGTCAAATTATAAATCATGGTTCGAAAATACTATCTGGTTAAGACTTACGATATTTGATACATTTATTAACAAGTTATAGTTAACTTGACTTTTGCAATTTATTTTCAAATGATTTTGTCTTTTAATCATTCGAGCGTGACCCTCATATACAATAACAATTTTTAAAGTCAGCATTGCACTGAAATTTCACATTGACATTTGTTTTAATGCAAAATATATCATTTTCGACTAGAAAATCTGATATTAATATATAATTAAATTTTTGTGCTGTCTAAATAAGTTAGGTATATACCGGGTATTTTTTAAGGTAAAGGAGATTAACACAGGAAATCAGTTTTTAGCAGACTGTTGCCGCCAGTTTTGAATGACAACAATGGCTGAAGTAGAAGTATTAATAGAAACAACAGAAAATTTTGTGTATATGATGTAAACTACATACGAAATATTTTGGTCCCATAAACTAATAATTATATTTATTGAATTTTTTATTAATAGCATTAATGGCAATAGCCATGGCATTTTTTTAAAGAAAGAAATGTTTGATATTTTATCTTTCAGAATTCGTTAGCTATGATTTTTTGGGTTATTTTCAGTAATAATATAACAAGAGAGTGAGAATAAATTAAAAATAATTGGACAGATTTTTCGAAAACTTTTTCCAGGCAATAGTCACAAAAGGCCGTAGGGATTGAGTGAATATTGCCAAATGGCAACAAATTTGAGAAAAATCTATAAAATGATTTGCTAATGTAACGAACTCTCACAAGTTTCAAACAACGGAATCAGGCTATCATGCTATTGTAACGCTATCTACTGTCGCTTCATTCATTTACATGGCTCAGTTGGTATTCTGTTTTGACAACTGGAGCCCACTTTGACAATGTAAAATAAATAATCAAAAGATATAATTACTGATTATGGTATTTCTAGATGAAGTTTCTATAATTTTTTGGTTTATTTCATGATCTAAAATGGCACAATATTGGTCTTTTTTGCTCATTTTACTTATGTGTTGATTACTATTTGACATATGGCAACAAAAACAAAAGCTACAGAGATTATTCCCGGGAATAATCTCTAGAGCTTTATTCTCAGTATAATGACAAGATTGGTTAAAACGCAGAAACGTGACGCAAAATGGAACATTCCATTGGTTGTAAGAAATATCAAAAAACAATCTTTTTAATGTTTTATAATAGATTAGAAAATTCTCGACTTAAATTAAAATTATAACATAGGTAATAAAATTTGCACAAGTTATACCTAGGTTATAACGAATTTTGCCAAATACAATGTTAAACATTTGTTTTTTTTTTCTTTGTTCAAAAATGCCACGGCTATTGCTATTAATACAAAATTGAAGAAATTTAATTATTAGTTTATTGGACCAAAATATTACTTAACTGCATAATTTTACATCATTTACACAAAATAAATAAATACGTCATATTACCCATTTTTGAGTGTGACAATCTTTGTACAAAATTGAATAAATATAATAATTATTTTATGGGACTGAAATATTACCTACATATTTACATACAACATGTATTTGATGTCATTTGATGCATAATTTTTTTCTCTGTTTCGGAATTAGAATGTCACATTCTAGCACGCATATTGATGTTGGAAGGAGCTTCATTCTTAACCTTTCCCGACCTAAAAGAATTTACAATCTTTGATTCCTAAAAGTGGATCATTCGTGATCCAGTTCAATTTTTTTTTGCCCGTTATCGTACAAATAATTACAAATACAAAGTAAATTAATTTTATTTCACGCTTTTTTACACAAAATAACATTATAATAAACAAGAATTTTTCTTTTAATTTTAATTTAAAAAATTATTTTCACATAGGCATGATGACCTGACAATATAAAAAACATTCTTAAGGTTTCATTATTTTTAAATTTGTTGTTAATTTTTACCTTTAACTTGGTTCCCCATCTTCATCCTTTGAGCAATAATGACATGATATTTGCTTTTGTTTGACAAAACGTTCTTATTTGTAAACATTATACGAAATTACGACAATAAAATGCACACTAACACTAAGTAAATACTGACGTTTAGTGAAAACAGTGATACACAAATACAGACACGTTTGCTGGATTACAGAACTGTACATGTGTTAACATAACCTCAAAATCGGTGTAATATTTTCAGTAACACTGATTCCTAAAATCGGGTCATTACAGACCCGTACACAAAAATTGCTCATAACTTGCAAAAATCAATTCATACTTATAATTTTGATAATACAAAATATCCTTTGACGTATCATAGGAGAATTCACAGGAGGAAATTAAATAAAAAAAAAAACTATTCGCAGAGTTATTTAAAAAACATGATCTTGGGTCAACAGTGACCCTATTTTAGGTCGGGAAAGGTTAAACGATTTATGGTGATATTTTGCTATTTGAGATTGGCATGACTACAATAAAGACACTAAATATCTAGGCAACGGATCGAATAAAAAGCACAAATCACTGTCACCAACCTATTCTACCAAAAATTTCCTTTAATGGAAATTGTCAAATATTTTTATAAAAAAATAATGTAAATGAAGGCCTCAACAGAGAAAATAGTATAAAACACACGTTACAGTAACCAATTCAAGCACTTGTTCGTTCGCCCACTCGCTGCTGCGTGCTTGCCAGCGAATTTGTATCTCGTTCTGGAATATGTTGCCTTCTGTAACATATTTTTCCTACAACCGTGCGTGAAAAGTACTTTTCACGCACTCATTACAGTGCGTAAAGTGTCACTTTTCAAGCACTAGTGCGTGAAAAGTACTTACCTTACCTTAAAATTAGGTTAATTTACCTGTCAAGTATATAATTAGGTAGTAAATAATAACGAAAGTAATAAAATTTATTAAGAAATATGAATATACACTGTAAATGAAACAAATCTAATAATTTTTTTAACAGATTGAGTACTAATCTAATTTTTAAAAACATTAACATTTTTTTGACATGTATTCTACCCTAACCTAATTTTTAATATTAATATTAAATGTACAATTTGTATATTAAAAAAGACTAATCATCATTTGTCTGAGATTCTTCCAAGTGTTTAAGTTACATTTTGTACAGTGTTCTAAGAAAGAGTACTAACATTATTTGAAGCTGCTGGAAGCCTGTACACTCAGTATTATGAGAAACATCAATACCATTTCGGTTGTAGGAAAAATATTGTATGCAACACGTGTGTAAAATAGTATTTTTTGTCTCGTGCTACAATTTCGCACTCGACCAAAAAAGTACTACTTTACACACTTGTTACATAAATAACTATTAATATACTATTATATTTTTATTGATACCACAACCATTGTTGTCAATCAAAACGGGGGGCAACAGTCTGCAAATCCTTGCGAAATCTGTTTTTTCCTGCACAACCATTAAAGTTTATCTATTTCTATATATGCTACGTTCTTGGTGGCATTCTCGTTTATGCATTTAACTTACTTCCTATCTCAAATGATAAAATTTACAGATATATAAATCCTGTAAAATAAACTGAATATCTCTGATATAATTTGCATCATATTTTAAGATTTCTTTTAATACATTTCAACATTTGCAGCTTGCTAATATACTAAAAATAAGAAGTTCGCAGTAGTGATTATAATTTGACGATAATAAAACATGCATTATTTATTAGACTGCTTGTTTAATGTAGTAGCTAAAATTATAATTTTAAAATGATCTTCCCACTTACAACGTTTAATACCTCATAAAGTGTGATGTTGTTTTATTAGTTTGAGTTTATTTATAAAACAAAAATGAAATATTTGACAGTCTGTGGAAGTTTAGCGCCTGACTACGCGTGAAAGTCTCCGGTATAAAGCTGGTATATTTAGTAAACCTGCGCATTTAATATCGCTTTAAACGACGTAAACTACCCAATAGCCTCGCGTTTAACAGTAGTAAACGTATTTTCACCCGAATATAAAACGTAAAGTATTTCACATGTAGTTTTGAAAAAGAGTAATCGGTGAATAAAAAGATAAACAGTTTCCTCTTTTTGTGTGGCTTTAATGACGTCTCCGTGCTCTTTATGACATAATTAAAAAATGTTTTAATCGCGGGAAGCATCTCCCAAAGAGCCGCGTAAAAACGGACAGTTCCTTGCGAACAATAAAGATAAGGGGCGATCGTGAACCAGGCACAGCCTTTACGGCCACCAACAATTAATGTGGAAAATATATAACGGTCTTGGTTTATTACATTCCATACTGCATCTTGAGGGACGCGTGCGCGGATGTGAGATCTACCCGTGCCAAGATAACTCCACGAACGCAACACAATCTTCACTGCCTCGTAATTACCACATTCTTCACTTTTCATTTCCACACAACCCACAGTAATGTGTTGGTGATGTAATATACATTTTAGTATTAGAAAGGGCATTCACTATACTGTGACGTTGACGTCGTCGATTTAAAGGAAACTAATATTAAAGAATATTTACTGCGCAAAAAAAATATTCAAATTTTGAGAACTCATTTACCTACATGTTATAACGAAAGTTGCATTCTGCCGAATGCTATGTGCTATCATGACAAAGAAAGGTGTATACTTTATTTACCGAACATAGGAAATTCAATGTTAAAATTTTGATTTGGCGATACCTATTAATTTTAGAAAAAAACATGTATGAAGAAAAATGTTCCGAATGAAAAATTGCATCAATGTGTACCAAGTTTGTTGTATAATTGTTTCTTTATACGAATTAGAAGCAAAAGAATATACACGAATTATGGCAATTATCAGAGTGTCATGAAAAATAAGACAATAATTTGTGTTTGTTTTTTCTGACATATCTGACAGATTTGACATTTATTTTGATTTTTATTATTTTTAGAACAATAGGAAGACAGTTTAGAAGTAAAAAAATCTGATGTGGTCAGCACATTACCTTCCGTCGATGGTATTTACGAAAATTCTACCGGTGAATTGTAACCGGTAAACAGCTTTTTAGCAGGTTATAACACAATACCTCCCGCCATTTACAGCCCGAGTCACAAAAAAGATTAAGTTTTTTGGATTAACGAATTTTACTCTAATTTTGACAGTTTATTTCTTAAAATATAGTCTAATCTAATCCAAGTAACTACGTTTTTTTAAACCCCTCAACAGGATTAATTCCCAATTACAGAGTGGGTTCACATTCACACACATCCATGCCTTAGTTGGATTCGAATCCAGAGCCCCGAGAGCACTCATGACATGAGGCGTTGCTCTAACCATTGAGCCACCAGAACTATAATAAAATGAAGATTAAATTTTAAATACCGGGATAGAATAGAATTCACTAATCCAAAAATGAGGATTAGCTTAAATATTTTTGCGGATCGTTAATTTTTATTAATCTAAATACATACCTTCATATTTACTTATGCTGGAAACTGTTTTGAATTCCTTTTCTATTGTTCTATTTACTTTTTCCTTCTTAAAACGTTACTAATATTATTTTGAAATGATTAGTTCTTTGATAGTGACATTTATCTGTCAGTTACATACATTTGAATAACTGCGTTTTGTTTGTTTAAAGCGTAGCCGCTGGGATTTAAATTATAGATAATGTTATAAATTTATCCGTAAAATATATAGAAAAAGTATTGATGCAAATCTATAGGAAATTTAATAATCTTTAATTTTTATAATAACATTAATCTCGAAAACATAACATTTAAAGGTATTTTTCGAAGAAAAACTATTTTGAGCTTCTAGTAAAGTGCCATTTCCGGTTATCTGATTTTCACCAAAATCTAATGGGCTCTTTCCAAAACAAAAAAAGTTCGAAATACGAGATTTCAAATTTTTCTGAATGATAGTATTTGAGTTAGAGTGGAGGATCCACACACACATACACACATACATGCAGACATCATCGAGAAAATGTTAAAATTGGATTCTAGGGACCTTAAAACGTGCTCATTTACCAAAATCTCGATATGCGATTTTTAGCACGATCCCTATACCTCCCTGACCGAGGGTAGCGGGAGGTAAAAATGTGAAACAGGCGCATTACATAATATTCTTTAATTTTGATATGAAATATAAACTCTGTTTATTTTATAGGACAGGTCCATATAATCCTGTAGATTTTATAAATCAAACCGCAGTTGATTAAAATAACTTTTTCATATAATGGCGTATTGTTTGTGTAAAACCTTGTTAACTTTGTTGATAATATAGTGGTAATGAATTTATAGTAATATTATAAATGTGCAAACATAATGAAACATTTGTTAACAAGTTAGAGTAGGGCTAATGGTATAGTACGCAGTTAATTACCCGCAGCTGTTATTTAAAACAAAACGCCCGTTTCCATGCATTCCAATATGAATATATGCACATAACAACTACTAAACATGTATCATTCCCAGTCATTTTTATGTGTACTAGACTGTTTATATTTCATGAACACAAGAAAGGATTAACAATACACAAAGATAAGGATGTTCTAATTGTTGGTTAGTGAATAATAAGAATTCATAATATGAGTATGTTTGTTTTTCAGTCTTGTTTACCTGCCAATATATTTGTAGAAAGATTCTAAGATAAAAACAAAAGTAACTGTTTTAAGTGTCAAAAGTTGAATAAGTGTTTATTGCTGCATTCCTGCATTTCTGTCAAGGTTGACAGTCTTGACAATGCTTCTTACAGCTTCAAAAACCTTGCAGCTGATTTAAAAAATCTGTTTTCTATCTATTTAGGCTCTCAAAAATTGTAGGAGTATGTTACAGTGAATAGTGAAACCAGCAAATTCAGTGACTGTGAGCATTCACTAATATATTATGTTAGCAATTATTAATTGCACTAGTAAATGTGATAACTTCAAAACAAACCTTAAGATATACTAGTAAATGCTAACAGTTACAGTAAAATTAACACTCACTAATAAAGACAGTAGCGGATTTAGAAAATTATAATAGGAGGGGCACTAAATTCGGAAAAACAATTTTTAAATATGTAGGGTGAGCCGTCCACTTCGTTAACTTTTTATTGTATTGTAAAAAATTGCTTATATAAAAGTTTTATTAGTTTAAATATACTATTTGATGGCAGATGTAATAGTTATTTATGTAACAAGTGTGTAAAGTAGTACTTTTTTGGTCGAGTGCGATAGCCGAATGCGGAAATTGTAGCACGAGATAAAAAATACTATTTTACACACGTGTTGCATACAACATTTTTCCTACAACCGAAATGGTATTGATGTTTCTCATAATACTGAGTGTACAGGCATTCAGCAGCTTCAAATACTGTTAGTGCTCTTTCTCATAACACTGTACAAAATGTAACTTAAACACTTGGAAGAATCTCAGACAGACGATGATTATTTTTTTATAATGTACAAATTGTACATCTAATATTAATATTAAAAATTAGGTTAGGTTAGAATACATGTCAAAAAAATGTTAATGTTCTTAAAAATTAGATTAGTACTCAATCTGTTAAAAAAAAATTAGATTTGTTTCATTTACAGTGTATATTCATATTTCTTAATAAATTTTATTACTTTCATTATTATTTACTACCTAATTATATACTTAATAGATAAATTAACCGAATTTTAATGTTGCCTAGCAACACTTATTTACTTTTCAAGCACTAGTGCGTGAAAAGTGACACTTTACACAGTGTAATGAGTGCGTGAAAAGTACTTTTCACGCACGGTTGTAGGAAAATATTTTTTATAAACCCCATTTTTTGTCTTTTTAATGATCTATTGGGGGTCCTGCATCGTAACAAAATAATAAAATGTACACTTTATACTTAAAGTATTACTCAATAAATAGGGATTAAGATGAAGAAAACAATTTTTTAATAATTTGCGAGCTATTTGAGGTTTGTTGTCACTGTCACTGTTCCGTTACATTAGTGCTACCTTTCTTTCGCTGCCTACTACAGAACTTGTGCGAGAGAAAGATATAGCAATAGGTGTCGCCGTGACATCACGTTGACTTTAAAAAGCAAATTCAGTTAAACTAAAAACAATTACAACTTTTTAATACAATGAATTGCTTCAAAATTGAAAGAACTTCCATTTAAAATAATAATAAAATCGGAGTGCGGGACCCCAAACAAGTAAATGAGTTTGAGAAATAATGTTTATTTAAATATTCGAAGTAGGCATGTGAAATAAATAACATGCAACAATGTAATACAAAACAAGTTAAAACATCAAATTAAATAATAAGAACAACTTAAGACAAAAATGGCGATTTTAGTGAAATAATTATTGTTTGATATTTAAAAAATAAAAATTGATAGTCGTATCTTTTAAACGTGCTTTTGTAAAAAATATCTGCAACTGCCATCAAATAGTATAATTAAAATAATAAAACTTTTATATGAACCATTTGTTAAATTACTTGTAATAAATAAAGTTAGGCGTGGGGGGGGGGTTCATCTCCAAAATAATAAACAATTTGAATAATAAATAACAGGGGAGGGGGGACATGCCCGAGTGCCTCCCTTCTAAATCCGCCATTGAATAAAGACTATAGTAAAACCAAACGAAAAGCGTTACAGGTTACAAATAATATGAGCACCTATGGATGTAAATAACAAGACAATTTATTACTTATATTTTATTCCTTTAAGCAAAATATATAAACATAACATAACCTAACATAATGCAATCATTTACTTTAACTGTTCCGGAACAGTGAGTGCTGGCAATAACTAGTCAAAGTTTATTTTAATTTTCTTTACTCGACTTTTACGGTCTAAGAACAGATAAATCAGTGAATTCTTACCTAGTCACTGTTGGCATTCACTGATTTCCAGCGTTAATTGTAACATATATGTACTTCAATTATTGCATCGAATTCGCAATCGAAATTAACGATAGAGGCGCTGATTTTTGAAACAAGATGGCCGCCATACGATGGGTTTGACATATGACAGTTCACATTGTTCACTGTGTTTCGTAGACTGTGTATACAAACCGAGTTTAAAACGTATCTATATGAAGGCGATAAGTTAAAATATTTAATTATTAATTACTACACTACAAATTCAGCTGTCACTTATTTAATATGGCGCTTGTACGATTGCTTTTCGTAGTACTGATTTGCGCCACTAGAGGGAAAATTTTATCTACGATTGCGAATAGCATCAGCAGAATATCGAAATCAGTTAACCATTTGAACATTTCTAATAAAAAATATTACAAAAGCGACTTCGAAAATGAACTCGTATGTGTATATTTCGTAAAGAGAGCTCACCTCACGGGCACTCAAACCTGGTTAAATCTATCTATGACAAGTTGGTCTTTAAGAATGAAAATACTATAATAACAATGCTTGAAACCTCCAAACAAACGTGAAAAACAAAAAGAGAGATTCGAATTCAGAGTGTTGATTAAAATGTTTACTGTTTTACAAAGATTTATTGTAAGTATTGTAAAGTGTTCACGTCCCTCGTCAGTAAAATTCGAACGCCTTTCAAATAATGATGAATGTTTTTCCACAAGTGCTTTTGCAGAATATAAACTGACTTTATTAGCATCATAATAGTTTTATTTGTCATAAACGTGTTGGAGTAAGGATATGACATTTTACACCTAAAAGATCTAATTAAATTCAGAAACTTTCCCAAGACGCACTCGCATGGGGACTTCAATTCAATTCAATCTTTTCGGACGCCATCAGTGAGTAAAAAAGTATTTAATAAGTAGTTATGTAGTGAGCAAGAAACTTTACAGTTTGACATAATCAATTATGTGATCCACAACGTGACCACAAATGTTCTTTTAAAGGAAACGTAAACATGTCAGACTGAACACATTTTTATATAATTATTTAAGTATATGTTCTACTCAGTGTATACCTTTCAATTAATTCATGTTCATATTCAAATTTCGTCAAACCCCGCCATTCTAACCATCTTTTTAAGTGTAAGACGGAATCGTGCCCCCACAACATCATCTTTTGTTAAACTCATTATTTATTTGTGAACTTAGTTTTTAGTGACATTTCAAATTCCAAAGATCACTACACTTTAGTACAAGAGATAATAATAACAGGCACTACACAAAATAACATAACCAAACTTTTCAGGTTTGCTGACTAAACAACAAACAAATTTTGGGATCAATAAAGCGAAATGCTGAAGGGGAGAGCATTTGATCGACTTGGTCATGTTATATTACCTCGCTCTTTCTAAAAATTTATTGTTCTTTTCTAAATTGTGTGGAAGGAGGTTCGCCACCGATCCGCCGCGGGTGACGTCAAATTTATATATATATATATATATATATATATATATATATATATATATATATATATATATATATATATATATATATATATAAGTGCCTACTTTTCTTTAATTCGCAAATTGATGATTAATTACACATAAGTGACGTTTTTTGTGGTTCATTAATAAAACCCCTTAATTCTGAATTACTGTTTTATTATCGTTTTCCTTTCAATTGTTTATAAAAAAATAAAATATTATGAAAAATAATGATTGAGGGCGAGTCATTGACGATTTTCATTTAAACATAAGATTTGTAACAATCATTTTGTTTAATTCGGAATACCTGAGCAGGTTATGATATAATTAAAAGAGTTGAAAGTGGAAAATAACTGGGAAGAGCCAAAGGTAGTGGTAGAAAAATTGTAGAAAAATGGATGAAATCAAGAAAAGGAAGATCGAAACGGAATCTATTAGAAAAGTTGGATAATGTTTCAGAAAATTAGGTATAGAATATGCATTGCATATGTATAAAATTTCACATGTACCTACACACATAGCATATTAAAGAAAAGATATGTAGTTATAAGGAAGATAAAATCTGGATTAAATAATAATAAAATATATATATATATATATATATATATATATATATATATATATATATATATATATATATATATCATCACGGCATATTACCTATTGCTGGGTGTGCCAATCTGTTTTGTATGCAGATATCGGTAATGATGATGATATATTTGTACCGTGCGGGCGTTTACCAGGCGTCACCTCACGGGCACTCATTGCTGGCGTGGAGAGTGCACTACAGGGGTCATTTTTGTGCCATTTAAAATTGGAAATATTGGGCGTCGGTCGGGATCGAACCCGGTTCCCCAGATTCGCGACCTGACACTCAGGCACGCGGCCACGAGACCCCTATCTGGATTAAAATATAGCTAAAATACAATAATCAATAATGGGGTTCTTCACCATAACAAAAAATTATAAAATATATTACTTTATAAATAACGAGTAAGATGAAAAAACAATTTTTTAATAATTACTTTGCGAGATATTTGAAATTTGTTGTCAGTGTCTGTGCCGTCACCCGTCACAGTATTGCTATCTCGCAGCCTACTATCGAACTTGTACGAGAGAAAGATAACAATAAGTTTCGCCGTCACGTCATATTGGGGTGTATTCTGTAAGGAAACTGTTAATTTTAAAAAGTATGTTAAAAATAAACTTGCTGTTAAAATGTATTTTCTATTCTGTAACTATCAATTCTGTTAAAATTTTTTCATAATACCATACTGTTAAATGTGCTTTAACAGTACTATATGCTCAACCGATATATGCATCAAAACAGCCACGGCCGTTATTTTTTATAACAGTACAATTATTAAAAATCATGTGTTCCTAAAAAAAATCTCAGCATCATGAAATTGTCATGAAGAGCTGTCACCTGTCAATATGCCATAGAAAATACAATTTTAAGAAAATATTTTATGTTATTATGAAAAATACTGAACGTCGCACGGCTGATATACAAATAACAGACACGGTTGATTATAAAATCTCGGCTATCGCCTCGATTTTACAACATTCAACCTCATCTGTTATTTGCTACATATCAGCCTTATGACGTTAATAACTATAACACACTTGTTAAAATTAGGTGTTAAAACTGCATATTTTAAAGTCATTCAAATCGATGCCCTTAAAATTTTAACATACGTTTATACAATAAAATTATAACAGCATTTGAATATGTTGCACTTCTAATTAATGAAAATGTAATAGACAACGAAAGAAAATTACCATGGATGATGATCAAAAATATCTAGGTGATATTTAATACAATATACAACTGTTTTACGGAGTATATTTTTTAATACCGGTCACCTGTTCCATCGTATGTCTGTATATCACAGCTTGATGTCAGTAGAAATATTTATTTAATATAATTCGAGAAAGATTCACTCACTGAATCTTTGAATGGTATACCGAGAGTACAATTTAGATGTATTAAATGCAGTTAAAATTACTTATTCCTGTGTTGTTCGCCAAACCAACGTAATTTAACGTTTGGATAGTCAATTCTGAGGATCAAGAAGAAGAATTTTTACATACCTAATGATAACTAAAAATTTACAATTTCAATGTAATTCATTTTTAATATGGAACCTAAAAAATGAGACATGATTATGCAGCAGATTTTTATTTATTTCGTTGAATTATTTCTATTCGTTTTTCTAAAATTTCAAAGTGACAGACAGATTCGTTTTCTAAAATTTCAAAGTGACACATAAACTGACAGTTGTTTAGTCTTTAGGCGATTTCGGGCGACAACCGTTCACTTGCGGTATGTTGCGTTCAGGTGCGTTCACACATTCGGGCGCTAGGAACAACATACCCGGTATGCTTGGATCAGTGCTCACAGCTGAACGGGTTTGCTAGTCGGGTCAGCTCTCTATTCACTATTTCTATCTCTTTTTATCATGTATTTTTTGAAATGTCACAATTCAAAACAGTCGGAGTCGTGGTCTTATGTCAAACAGAGTGACATTATTTTCGTTGACTCTTTTTTGGACAAATATGGAAAAAAAACTATCTTTCCCCGTTAATGCATTTTAATTGTCAGACACTATTTTTGACAGTATTAAATGTCGCAGAATATACATAACCTCCAAGCACGGAGTCAACAAGTGAACCATTGATTTTTGGCGCCACCAATGACCATAGCATACCGCAAGTGACCGTAACTGATCCTAAGAAGTGAACGGGTATGTCGCCCGAAATCGCCTTTTTTATCATGTTTATTTATTTGTTTTATGGTTACTAACTACATGACTTTAGTAAAGACGTGCCTTTTTTCTATCTTGCTGATCACTTCATTCTAGTTTTTAACAGACATGTTAAAATTTATGATTTTAACAGACGTGTCAAATTTTCGCGTAGAGAATACCAAAAAACGAATTTATTGTTAACAGTCATGTTAAAATATAATTTTTTAAAGGCATGTTAAAATTAACATTTTTTTACAGAATACACCCCATTGACTTTAAAAATCAAATGCAGTTAAACTAAAAACAATAAGATTTATTAATACTACGAATTTCTTCAAAATTAAACGTTACTTTCCTTTAAAATAATAATAATAATAATAATAATAATAAAAACCAGAGTGAAGGGCCCCATTAATAAATCAGAAGTACTTGCTGCGTAAAATACATTTGAATTCTTGAAATCAAAACTTTATTATTTCGTATGTCGAGTCCTACTTCATGTTAGATGGTAATTGTGTAGGATATAAATTTTATATTTGTAAATAAGGCATTCATATTTCGACAGGAATTAAGGTAACTTTAAAAAGAACTTTAATGGAGATTATGTTAGGTTAAGCTAACTACAGTTAACACGTTCGCTACCGACTTAATTTGAGTGCTTCCTGCGGTGGACCGTTGCTATTTTGGGAATTATTGAATGAAGATAACCCCTCAAACAATAGCTCAGTGGCTACGAAAGTATCTGTAACTGATGATTGATGTAATGCGTTCAGTATAGACCGCGGATACGATATGTACCTCCACTCATGAATCCAGAAAAATGCAGTCGCAAATAAATATCCGTGGCCACCATAGTTACCGTGGTTCACCAGGAAGAACCATAAGTCCTCTGTAGTGGCCGTCGGAAGCGAACGTGTTAATATGAAGTTGTTTTAATTTTTTGCGTTGTGTTAGTAACCAAGTTTGTACGGATTTTTCGTTCAAACTCTTCGGTAAAAGTCCTAAGAAAATTAAGTTTAACATTTCGTCGCTATAATTGTTGTTTTCCATTTATACACTTAGTGCAAACTTTTTGCACTGAGTGCATAACTCGTTTTCCATTTATGTAATCAGTGCACATTCGCTTACTTTTCTGTGTTTGACTTATACTTTTCGAGTGCACTGAACCTTACTAAGTGCGCACTTTTTACGATCGTCAGTTCTTGCCAGTACAGCAGGGCCGGCCCGATAGGTGAGGCGACCGCCTCAGGCGCCAAAACGACATACTAAAAATATACAATTTTAATAAACAGCCGAAAAATTCCTTAATAATTTAATGCACTTATAACATTTGTTCCTTTTTCTGCATTCTTTATGTTCAATGACTTTTTATATTTAAATATTAAATATATTTTGAAATACATAGAAATTTCATGTTAATTAAGCCATAATTTTTCTCTTACACCCGTTGCCGGTTGCCATCAGGGTCGCTCCGTGCGGGTGGGCAGGTTGTGCCCTGACCAAAGGCGCCGAGACTTTGTGGGGCGCTGTTTCAAGACAGTAAAGTAAATAATAGTAAATTTTTATAAAATGCTCTTATTCGTAAAGACAAAATTGCTATAAAACTTACAAATTAACATGATAGAAGTGAAAATATATTTTTTAATTTGTTTGCATTAGAGCTCTAGTTATAAGTAAAATAATTATCGTACCGATCGGTTCGTTATTATTCTAGCATTGTTATATTGAAATAATAAATATGAAAATGTTGATTACAACAATGAATATATTGATTATAACTCAAGAATATTGATTACATGAATGGATCTCACCCACAATGAATCCTATATTTAAATACCTACTATCATTTTGCGAAGAATCAAATGCACATAAATCCTGAAATCTGTTGTAAAATTGTTAATTACAACAAACGATTTAGATTGTAACCTATTGATTACAAGAATGAATCTAGGAAAATTTCATCAATATATTAAATCTAGAGAAATATTCGTTTTCCGGGAATGGACTGTGTCATATTTTGAGTCAGAGCTCAACGTTTCGCCCGCAGTCGTATGGGGCATCTTCAGGAGCAAGGGGGATAAGTAGTACTGTCTTAAACAAGGTTACCCGACGTGTCAACCACGCTAGAGGCCGAGTTTAAGCAACAAGAGGGGAAGACTCAGTTTACAAGGTTACCCGACGTGTAAACTACGCTAGAGGCCAAATAAACCAAGTTTATTATTATTGTTTAAGACAGTACTGTCCCCCTTGCTCCTGAAGATGCCCCATACGACTGCGGGCGAAACGTTGAGCTCTGACTCAAAATATGATACAATCCATTCCCGGAAAACGAATATTTCTCATGACTCAGACTGTGGAAGCCTACGCAATTATATTAAATCTAGCATTTTTGAAGAACAAAAAGTATAGTTTAAACTTTAATTTGCAAATTTTACATTATTAGGGGGAAGGGGTGCTAAAATATAACATAACACAAAGGCGCCTTGTACCCACGGAGCGGCCCTGGTTGTCATATTAATTTGAATATGGTATTTCAAAATATTGGGTTGGGTCACATGAAAATAATAAGTAGATGAGATTTTTTTTTTTGCTCAATACAATTTTCGTTCTTACTTCTATTGTCAATCAATAACAATATGAGTACCTTTTTTACTTCCTTGTACGAAAAATTTCGGTTTTGAGATTTCAACGGAAATATCCATTTTGACCATCCCTGAATCCATTCTGACTCATTTCGTCGTGACGTCTGTGCGTACGTACGTGCGTATGTATCTCGCATAACTCAAAAACGGTAAGCCGCAGAAAGTTGAAATTTTGTATTTAGGACTTCTATAACATCTAGTTGTGCACCTCCCTTTTTGGTCATTACATAATTTCCAGAAATGGTACTTTATTTGAAGCCTATAATAGATTTTAATGAAAAACTATATTAAAATATAATCCAAAACGTTTCAAATTTGGTATATAAGACTTTTATGTCAATTGGAATAACATAGCAGATTTTGGTTAAAACAAGCTAACCGGAAGTGATATTATTATATTACCTGAAGTTGTTAACAGTTTTTCTTGAATAAAATGGTTTCATTTTGATGTTAGAAATAAATGCTTCAAATAAAAGTTTTAAAGAATTAAATTCTGCGTCTAGCACATCAAGTATTATTAAATTAGCCCTTTGTATAAGCGAGATATGTATATTTAAAACTTATATACTTTTTGGTTTTTGTAATGAAGCTTGCTATGGATTAGGACAAAAAATAACGAAAAAATAAAAAATAGATGTTAATGTCAAATTACGTCAAATACGTGCAATTTTATACTTGGGTCTATACTTCATCGTCATATTGGTCTTGCGTACAAGGAAGTCGTGTGGTGTCCACATCAGATTTTTTTTTTAAATAAAAGACGCCGTTTTCAAACTTGCCTCAGGCGCCACAAGGCAACGGCCCGGCCTGCAGTACAGTCTGTCAGTTTCATACTAGATTTTGAGCTGTAATAAAAAAAGAAAGAAAGAATTACCGGAAACGTAGGTTTGTAAATATTTACTAAATAAACAGTTGTACATAACCTATCTATTTGACAGTGACAGCTAACAAACTTACATTTGACTTTTGCATTTGTTTCATTTAAAATGTACTATACTCTATCCGTTTTAACTATAGACTAGATGGCGTTTCGAGCGCGGCCGTTTTTACATGTATTAAATAAAAATTTCAAAGTTTGGCGCCATTCCTGGATCTAAAAAAATTCTTTCTAATTGACATTTTTTCAGTAATTTTGTTTTGTACGTACATATCTATCTATTCTTATCCATAATATTAACCCTCCGTTAACAATAACAAAACTAACGAACTACTGACTAAAAACTAAGAAAACGCGCACAACGAAAACTATGAAATATGAAATATAACGCCAAAACACAATGAAAATTGTATAAACGAAAAGAACAATAATATATTTAACAAACAGAACTGAACAGAAGTTAATAATATGTAATAAATCTTGTACTATTGACTTTGTTGACTTTTATTTATTTTATGTCAGACGTCAAAATAATTGATACAGTTGTCAAACAAATTTAAATTTCGCGTGAATTATTTTACTACGTAAACTCGGTTCACGTTTGAACCAATTAGGGAGCTAGAATCTTAGGCCCTATCTCACCCAACGCTCTATAGTTAAAACGGATAGAGTATAGGCATGTGTTGCAACAACAACTAGTGCCGGACTTGACGTCATTAGCTGCACTAAGTGCAAAACTAAATAAATAGAAAACATAAAATAGCGAATGACCAGTTCGAATCCTACCGATAGATCACACTATACGTCGTAAGAGCTGGTAAGGTGAGGTTTGGTGAATGTCGTTTATGACGATAAAAACTGGTCATACTGAAATATGCGTGTAAATTATGTGAAAATATAAATTTGATTACATGTTTACGAGGATAATTTTCAATATGTCGATAAAATAATAAAATTAATCAAAATTGCCAATATCCTCAAATTAAACAATCACCAATTCCAAAACCACTTCCATTTAATCGATATCCATTCCAGTAGTTCCTCTGTAATTACCTCTAATTAAGTTAATTTCTCAAGTAAAAACATCCACAGGTCACTACAGCTACCACACGAATCTGACCGCGGGGCCAAGCTGTCATCCCGTCATCCATGCATCATCAGGCTGTTCGCGCGATGGATGATGTCTAGAGGCGATGGCACGCGAGCAGAACAGACCTGGTGCTACGGATACGGATAGCATAGGGGTATAGCACTCACGGAAGGTGTGATTAGTGTTGGATAAATGAGATGAGGTTCATAACTAGCAGGTTAAGTGAGGAAGTCAAAAAGGAAGAAATTAGTGTGGTAGGTCTTATATGCATAAATAATATACTCATACTCGTATAGTATTGAACAAAGTTACTAAAGAAAAATTGTGAGATGGCGAGCACATTATCTTCCGTCAATTGTACATATTTTCTTAAATTCTACATGCAGCAAATTTCTTGCAAAATATTATTACTGATAGTAATTACCCAAACTTTTAGTAACCCCCTAGTAAAGAATAGCTTTGATATTAATAAGAGTACAATGACTGAAAAAGTGAGTATATTTAAAAAAAAACTTTTCATCGTGTGTGAATTGATCCATTTTTATTAAAAATTATACGAAGAGGACAATGTCTCATTTAACAGAAGTAGCAATAAACAAAATATTCACTTTTTTCATCCATGGCACTCTTCTTAATATCATATTTTGGGGAAAACTATTCAAAACTTTATATCAACGGAAAACATATTTATTATTAATAAATTCGTAATAGTACAATTTTTAAAATAAAGAAATTTAAAATTTGGATAACAGAATTATAAAATTGTGTATTAACACAGGTTTCTGAACTTGGGTGAATAGAGTAAGAGCGTGGGAAGAGCATACTAGTTATGGAGGTTATGAAATGAATTTTCTTGTGTCAACACGGCAAATCATAATAGTTTAAATACGTTATTCAAAAAATGTAAGTACATACTTTTGTCCATTTAAACGAGGTGGGATTATATGAGGACCAACAACTCGTCAGTTTATTCCCGCCCACACAATTAATGATATTTTTTGTTGAAAATTGTGTTTCCTTCTTACATTATGAGGATTTTTGTGACCAGATAAGCGTATTGTGCATTATTAAAGACACTTTCTCTAATATAAACAGCCCTATCACTGACCAATACAACTCATTCGCAAAATTGAAATGCTGGAAACAATGAATTTTTTGCACATGGTATGGAAGTAACTGCTGCTCTTTTAAAATATTCCAAATTGTCATATGACACATCAAACTGTGATAATGTCGAAGATATTGTATGTGGTACAACATAAATTTACGAATATTACGAAGAGGATGATTTTCATGTAACTTCGTTGACCTTGAGAACTTCACCATAGGTAATTACAATGTCTGTGTATCCGCTAATCATAAACATAAGCATTTTGCCAGAATTTTACCTTATAAACAAGTTTATTACTAATGTTAAAATTTAATTGCAACAACTGACAGGACTGTCAATTACTAAAACACATTTTCATAGCTATTGCTACTGCATTCAATTATCACAAAAATATTTGGAACGACTCGTCAATTTACGGTGCTAAAAAAATATGCGATTTCGAGAAAAAAGTTATTAAGAAATGTTGTTGCTCTCGGCGAGTTATATTACTGGTTAAATTTTATGCACTTATTCATCATTTACATTTGTACATTTTTTTTACTTGCAGTTACCCACTTAATCCATAAAAATCAGTAATATTTGTTGTAATTTTTGTCTCTTATCCATTAATATCATTTGATATTAGTAAAGTCTTTACTTTACTGACAATTGTCATGATATTCTTTCCCAATTTATCATTTGATATTGTTAAAAATGTTATTTGAAGAAATCAAAGCTTTTCTTCTTGAATCTTATTTTATAAATGGAAACAAATTAGAAAACGACGAATTTCAATATACTGTATCCTTCTTTATTGTCTTTTCTCCTTCAAATTACATTTCAAGATTAATATTGACATCTTGACTTTTGGATAAAATAATGATAAGACATACGTTTCTCTGTTCAGCCTACTCCGTGTTAGAAATTTTATTGAACACACTGTATAACCTATAAAATTTACTGCAATACGAATGACAGAACAGCACATGGGTGAAAGACAATGACAATATGCATGTCATGTAAACTTATAAATTTTCAAACCAGTAATGCCAACCGTTGGTGAAAAAATGAACTATAATTATTTAAAATAAATTAAAAATGCATTAAAAACTATGACCGGAAGTATATACTCAAAATTTTAGTCACCCTGACTTACTAATTACCATGACAACCATTTAGATATACATTGCTGATTTTCTTCGTTTTCCTAAATACAAATATCACTCGGCCATTACTATAGTTTTTTTTTTTTTATTATTTTGTAATGTTTTGATGACGTGCCACCTCTGCATAAATATTTTTACTATACAATATAAATGTGATGATTCCTATTAAAATTATGTTTAGTAGGTGGTAATAAATTACATCAAAAATTCATCATAAATAATAAATTCACATAAATCAAAATTACGCAATGCTGATTACAATGACATGAAACTATAATTCATTTACTCATCTCTGACAAAAACACTTGTTTTTAGTTTGAATTCATTAACCTTTATAATAAATAACCTTTATTTCCCAGATTTGTAATTTGTAATGACTAACATGAGTTTTATATCAAAATCTATGAAGATTTTCTGCTATAAATATTACGAGCATAAATTTGTTCTGCTACGTACAGTATCGTAAAATAGATTGACGTAACAAGAAAATGAATAATTATGACTTGAAATATATTTACAATTGTAATTAATTTATTAATAAATTATAAATGAGAATAAACGGTTTAGTAAAATGTAAAAACGTCATTATAATATATATTTAGATAACCGAAATAAAAATAATGAAACCTATTAGGTACAATAAACGTTTTATCTTGATAACTATTTGTTGACTAACAGTGTATTGTTCTAGAGAAACATATGACAGTTCGTACTCTACATATTCATTTATTCAAACATAAAACATTTGTCGGCGTCAAAATAAGCATAATTAATATCTTAATTATTGTGAAGTAACTTTTAGCAAAATTATTCCAAAACAAGTAATAAATAACAAAGCATGGGCGGATCTAGGAAATGTCCAAGGAGGGGGCGAATTAAGAAACTTTAACTTCGTTCGAATTAAAAGACATAATATGAAAATATGACAATTTTATAAAATAGAAGCAATATTTCATTAATTTAAGCTTAAAGCACAGAATAAAGACTTTATAAGTTTTCAAAAGAAGGTACAGAAATACAAAATTAAGTAATCGATTTTTCGTTTATTTCAGCAATGAAATATGATATGTTGACAACAAAAATATAATAATATGTAAATATACTGCTTAACAAAGGATAAATTAATACATACAAATCAATTAAATTTCTTTTTTGAAGGAGCAAAACGGTTAATTACATTTTCAATCTTTATATCTATGTCTTGATGCAGATGCATAAGTGCCAGTCCTAATTACCTGTCTTCTGTCATCCTATTTCGCAGCCATGTCTTCAGCCTTCTAAGAGCGGAAAAGCTACGTTCTGCACTGGCTACGATAATAGGCAACTTTAATAACATTTCAAGTAGTGTATGGCAATTTGGATACACATCAAAGTCAATAGAGGAATATATTTCTACATTCAATTAAACGTAGACATTTAGCGCGCCACATAGTTAATTCAGCAACAAATATTTCCCGTGAATTAACGTTTTGTATATTTAATAAAATAATTTTGTATATTTGCCACAATATTTTGGTAGATGTTTGCAAGTCTTCTGTACTCATTGTTGTTAAATTATGAAGCAAAACATTTAAATGAAATGCATTGAGAGTATCTTTAGAAAAACGATTCCTCAAATCGATTATAATAAAATCTAACATAGGAATAAAAATACTTTTTCTGTAGTATTCTTCTGTACTACATGATGTATAATTATCTCGATGAATTTGTTTTTTAGTTATTCGTGGCAAAACAATAACGATGTTTGCGTTTTTGATTGGACAAAATGAAATGAAATTGATTTTTATACCTTACAATTGTCTAAGAAAAATACTTAGTAGTATCATTAGTTAAAATAAGCTATACGAAGTATTCAGATATTTTATTATGTACAACGTATGTAACCTAATAGTACATTACGCATTAATAAAACTGCGACCGACGTACTGACGACTGGCGAGTCTATTCCACGATACGGGGTGCCCAGCATAGTAGTTGTCAACTTGCCCTGAATTATTTCATATCAAGTAACCAAACGACGATATTTACGAGATAATATATTTTTTTAAATTACTATTTTATTAAAATTTACCAACCACCAAGGAGGGGTCGATCGCCCCCATCGCCCCCCGCTGGATCCGCCAATGGTTGACTAACAGTGTATTGTTCTAGAGAAACATATGACAGTTTATACTCTAGATATTCATTTATTCAAACATAAAACATTTGTCGGCGTCAAAATAAGCATAATTAATATCTTAATTATTGTGAAGTAACTTTTAGCAAAATTATTCCAAAACAAGTAATAAATAACAAAGTACAGTAGTACAAGACGCCAAATAATAATAGTCCTGATGAATTTCTTAATTATTTAGACCGCGTGACAAGTCGGTAAAACAGTATCGATCTTACCGACAGCGACGAAATTCCCGTTTACAGCATTGTTCTCGTCGTTCCTTTGTTTCTGACTCAGAGTCGAGTCGAAACTCGAGTCGCAGTGAGCCATGACACGTTTAAAACAAAAGAGATCGCGTGTCTGAAATAAATATGGCGCCGTAAATTAAGTTCGCGTGAGCGAGCTTTAGCCTCGTCGCGACGCGCGGTGGTGGCGTTGCCGTCGCGTGAGCCAAGCAGCCATCCGACGTGCGTCACCTGTTTACTTATTCATCTTTTGTTTTCCACATGAAACCATAGCCATCTTTCTTCTGCGCGACATATTTCGCGCCCAACGTCGAACCAATGTGATGTGGGCGTAAATATTTTTTATTGGATGATTACTTGTCGTTGACTTTTTTATTTTGCACTTTTAAATCATTTTAGATTCGTTCTACAGAATGACGTAAATGTGATCAATTTACATGTCCGATAATTTTAGATAAAAATAATTTTAACATTTTGTGTATAATGTGCTAACCAAATAATTTGTGTCTTGAAAAACCAACAGGTTTTCACTTTACGAGTAGTTCTTACAATACAGGGTGTCCCATAACTTCAGGTACATATTGGAAGGGCATTAATGTCCTGATTAAGGAACAAAAAGGTTTTTTTCAAAATTCCTATAATTAAGGGTAGTTCACTTAAGAAGAACATTTTTTGTACCCCTGGATACTATAATATTTGGAATAGTGAAATTAGTTATAACTATTACATACAATAACTTAACAATGAAATTAATTTATGCAATTACGTAAAGCTTTGTCACACCAATTAAGTTTGGGAGATGTGTATGTAATGAAAAAAAATCAAATTATTTACCTTATTTTTACAAAAACTGTTCAAAATTATTTCCATTAACAGCTAAACATAATTATAGAATTAAAGAAATTGAACAAGCCCGATGAATTGCATTTTCTTGTCTAATTCTTTCAGCATAATTTTCAACTCGTTGCCGTAATTCTTCAAGGGTTTCAGGTGCCTTTTGATTATCATAGACGAGGGACATATCCACTAACTCACTGTTACTGTAACCATTCATATTTGCAACAATAATCAGACAAGCAATATCAAAACTGTTATAAGAAACACAATTTATGTGGCCGGCTACTAGAAACCTAATGGAATGATTGTATTATGCAAACATTTCTTATTAATTAGATATAATACAACGTAATATTTAATATTAAAACTACCTATTCAACCAGTGTCACAAAACTGTTTCCTTCAAGAACCTCAAAAACTAATTTTTGAATTTTGAAAAAATTATTTTTGTTCCCTAATCAGGACATTAAGAACTATATGCCCTTCTAATATGTACCTGAAGTTATGGGACACGCTGTATACCGGGTCTAACACACAGCGTATCAACGGCGTTTAACATGAGAAAACAGTTTTTCCTTGTGCAAAAGTGGCCTATTAATTTTAGACAATTATGCTTTAAATTTTGCATTTAATAATGTAACCATATTTAATTGTGCACGTTTTGTAATTGGAACCCAAAAAATTGAATTTTATTTTTTTTATAAAAGTTAGAAGTATTTTTTGTAGCGTTAGGCATGGAACCGAAACAAAATCACAACAGTTATTTATCATTTGTTTGAAATTAAGTTACGAAAGTTAAGTCAGAAGTTAGTTTTTTTAAGCATTCGGCATTCCAAAATATGATCGGTTGGGAACTTTTAAGAAATGGATGGAAATAATTGTGAAATGTATTATGTTTTACGGAAACTGATGTAGAAACTTTTTTAAAATTCATTTTAATAAAGTTCAAATGTTGAAAATTGTTTTTTTTTGATAACTTTTGATAACAAAGGATAATAAGAAATTTTACACAGATCTATGTACAAAGCAGATTGGCACACTCAGCAATGAGTAATATGTCGTGATGATATATTTATTTTTGTGCAACCAGACGCGAAATTAGCATTTCGCAGCCGCAATACAGGCCGCGAAATTAAATTTCGCAACCGTTGTTATGGTAACGGCCGCGAAATGAGCGGCCGCGAAATTAGGTAAACAATCATTTTGACATTTGAGAATTGCATGGTTTTGTTTATCAAATGTTAATCCCATAGCCACCTTGAAAGCTAACTTTCGATTTACAATAAAACTGTTTAAAATTAATAAAATTTATAATTACATATTTTTTACGGTTGCACAAAATATGTATTATTTTTTACGGAAACTGATGTGGAAACTTTTAAAATTCATTTTAATAAAGTTCAAATGTTGAAATTTGTTTTTTTTTTAATAACTTTTAATAACAAAGGATAATAAGAAATTTTACACAGATCTATGTACAAAGCAGATTGGCACACTCAGCAATGGGTAATATGCCGTGATGATATATTTATTTTTCTACAGTCTATATACAAAGTAACAATTTGCGCTCTATTTTGTCAACGCAAAATGGCACTTTGCCGTTCATGCGCGACAAAGTAGAAAAAACGCTCGCTGTCCAAATTTCTAAATATACAATGGTGAGAAATATCACTTGTCTACATTCTTAATGGAAACGTTTAGTCAGGTACTAATGGAACTGTAGTTACACATTTATCATCTTCACAAGTCAATCTGACATATAACTGCTCTGTCGGTATATTACATAACCAAGTAAAATGCCGCACTGCTGTGAAAATAAAATAGGGCATTTATTTACAAAAACGAAAGTATAAAATGCTTAGATTACATTGAAGAAATAGTTCAAGAAGAATGGATAAATTAAAATTAAATATAAAATAAATTGTGTGAACAGTTGTGCTGCCACCTGCAAAAGTTTGGCGTAAACGCTCGAAATGAACATCCACTTTTCCACTGCACTAGTTTAATGTACTTGAAACAAATAAATTATACAAAAACTTAATATTATAATATTTATACATAATATTTATTACAAAATTGGCATTAATTTTTTTGTAAAAACGAAAGCCAAAACATTATCTCTATATTTGAATACATTCTTATCTTCACTACACAACTATTGAGTAATACTGTAAGTAAAAAGTGTACATTTTTTATTTTTTGTTATGATGGAGGACTGTAGAAAAAATCATGTGTGTGTTTCGAGCGCAAATGGAAGTAAATATTTTGATAAAACAAAGTCCATGAATGATTCAAAACTGCACACAAAATCATTCATTACATTGTTCTCATACGTCCAGTTAGTGCGTATTATATTATATAATTTTCTAATTTCTTTAGCACCTGGAATCAAATCCTTAAAGCACTTTTGTTACAACTGTCTTGTATAATTTATTACATATGAAAATTGTGGATCACCAAGGCCTTGTTCATTTTTTCAATGAATTCCCAGCTGATCCTTCTCGACTCACATCAACAATACATATGAAATAAATAAATATGTACATCCCTAAAGTTATTTACTCATTGCCAGGTAGTCAATCAACGTTTTCCCAAATTACAATAAAGGTAGTAGAATACAGATTGTGCATGTACAGTCGACCACACTTCCCATTTAGTAAGTAGCTTTTTATCTGTCATCTATTAAGCCACCACATGCAAATTTTAAAATTTACGCTATCATTTTCCTTTAAAGTGTTGGCTGATAATTAACGTATAAATATTTAAAAGTTAATTTCGTGATAAGTGCGAGGGTCATAAAGAAAACTACACTCTATAAAGTAGGAAAAATAAGTAAATTCCATAAAAAGTTCTCGTTGCATGGGGCACAGCACAATAATGTCATTTTTCATCCAAACTGTCACATACCCTGGATCATTTACATGCGGCGCTTTGCATACAGTGCGTATATAGGCGCCGTAAAATGCGACGTCTTATTAAAGAACATTCGCTATGCACTTGACTTCATGTTTCCTGAACCGTAGTTTATTATGTTTCAGCTACTGCGGATATATCTTAGAATTGTTTTTAGACTGCTGTAAATTTAAGAATGAATAAAAATGGTGTATATAATGATATGTAGGTAAACAACGTGGGGATATTATAATTCAAATAAATATATTTCCTTTGTGCCAATTACTCATATCTATTAATCCATTATTACTACAGTGCGTAAAAGAAAAATTAACTCGGAGTAGGCTATGAACAAAGAAATGTATGTCAATTTGACAAGAAATATTGTCAAAAATGTTATCTAAGAAATCAAAGCTTTTCTTCTTGAATCTTATTTTAGAAGTGAAAACAAATTAGAAAACGGCGAATGGCGAATATACTGTAGATGATTCAAATGTAGCCAAGCACATGTTCGAGTGTATACTATTATTCACGAAAGATGACTATTCAAGGTCATTTGTTCGAAGAAAGAATACACATCACTTTATAGCAGTAGCTTAGCAACATTTTGTATTAGAAAGAGAAAGATTATTTGACCTATGTCTATTTAATTTATGTGGTGTGACAGATATACGTAAATAGTGGCATTACTTTCTAACACACTATAAATAATAATGACATATGTCGTAGAATTACAGATACCTAATTATCTACTACACTGCCCTCTGTGCTAATATTTACCCAGTGGCGTTGACGTTTAAATCAAAATATTATTCCTTGGTTAATAAGTTTAGTCTATTTTTTTTTATTTTGCTAAAATATAAGTGAAGAACATAAATCTTTCAGAAAGGCATTATTTAGAAAGAAACATAATTTTCAAATGAATTACTCTTATTTCTTCAGGTAAAATGTGTTCATAAATATTTCATGTTGCACGCCTATACATACGAAATGCAATGAAGTTATCTGCAAGTAATATTATATCAGACGGCTCACAAATGACCTTGAATAGTCATCTTTCGTGAGTAATAGTTTAACCATATTTTTATTATAAAAAATCTGATGTGGCCAGCACATTACCTTCCGTCAGTTCTATGTATTTTGTACAAATCTCATACAGAAAGTTCCTTACTAAAGATTATATTTCTTGTACTTTACCTTCCAGCAGTTGCATGTATTTTTGCAAATTCCATACAGAAAATTTATAGCAAAAGATCCTATATTTCCAATAAAATTATAAAACAAACACACGATGTCAATTTCACTTGACACTGACATCTTTCAATCAAAATTTTCTTAATATAGTAGCTGTTTTCATAGCTATGGCTACTTTATGAAATTTAATTTCTTTATAATTTTTTAACTCTATATCTATTTAATATTAAGTATAAAATGCAATCAAATCGTATAGAGAATAAAATATTCTTTAATATTTATAATAACATTAAATGTGAAAAAATGATATTTAACATAGTTTTTTCAAGAAAAACTGTTAAAATCTTCAAATGAGGGTACTTCCGGTTGTCCAATTCTAACCAAAATCTAATCAGCTCTTCACATGGATGTAACGAAGAGAAATACGAAAGAATTATAATTTTTAGAATTGTAGTATGGATGTTATCGTAGACGAAAATTTTGTTACACACACACACACACACACACACACACACACACACACACACACACACACACACACACACACACACAGACACACATACATACACACACACACACATACAGACATCAGCGTAAAAATAGTAAAATCGTATTGTAGGGACCCTAAAACGTGCTTATTCATCAAAAACTCACCACCGAATTTTTTGACCAAAGACAATACCTTCCTTACCTAAAGGTGACGGAAGGTAAAAATTGAGAAATTTTACATACATCTGAAAATTATTTTGAACTAAACTATTTGGAAAGTTTTGAAATCAAAAAAGCCGTTTACAAAGGTAAATCGTTAATGAATGACCAACTGGATTTTATCCAATCACTGTTACTTAAAGGTATTGCCGAAATTTTCCAAGTTTGATCTTGTTAATTCCTAGAATTTGTATTTGTATTATTTTTAAGGTAGGTTAACAAAAATGTACTCTCCATTTCTGATGGTCGCGTGTAGCAGAAACTAGATGAATTATGTTTTATTTCGTGGACATCACCAAGTGTGTTATTTTTATCCTTTTAAAAATTGTTACACCAAGTGCCGACAACATCCTCAATTAACACTATACTGTATCCTTTTTTATTATTTTTTTCTCCTTAAAATTACATTTCAGTATCAATTTTGATAACTTCACTTGAATAATGATTAGCCATACGTTTCTCTGTTCGTAGCCTACTCCGAGTTATGTTTTTTTAAACACACTTATAGGGAAGTAAAAATCACATTTTGAAAATTTTCACGACTTATTACCCATTGTTGAGTATACCAATCTGCTTTTTTATTCACATATTCCGATAAAGACAATAGACATGTACTGAATAAGCGATGTTGGAAAGAACTTGAACAGGACAGTGGTAACTTTTGTGATACTTATTTAAAATTTGCTATAAAATGCGACGAGACCAGTGCCGCTCCATAGATAAAATGCGCCTTTGTACAAAGTTATGTTTTAGCCCAATTCCAACTGATCGAAAAATTAGGTTTTAATTTCCAACTTATACCAAGAAGCAAGTATGCTTTATTTTTAAGTGGGTACCTACATCCTTTATTTAAAAGTAAAAGTATTTTTTCCGCATTCAGTGAGGTAAATATTTCAGTGCGGGAATTTTTTTATAATTTTATATTGTGTCAAATAGCTTTGTAATTATTAACAGCAATATTTCCCTAAAATGTATTAGCAAAAATCTTTTGTGCAACACATAAGAAAAGTGTATTTTACTGAACACGGCATGTTGTTAATTTCGCCTATGGAAAAATATTACTTTTCCTTACTTGTTACATTAATAGATATTTTATTTTATGATAAAGATATTTTTCCCATTACTTATCAAAAATAGCTAGTTTTACGAATTAGGTTAGATTATGTTGAGGTAAAGTTTAGAAAATATGCATGTAAAAATGTCTATGAAAATTAATAATATACATAAATAATATTCTAATATGAATTTGTTATAGTCGTACTCATGTCGATGTATAGTGCACAAATGTTGTAAGTGCAAAAATTAAACTTTCGAGGAAACACAATTTAAAAGTTTGTACTTCTATATCAAATCAGCATAAATCAGAAATTTAGATAGTGGCTTTAAATTAGAATAAGCAGTTACCAAATTTGTGCACATAGGTTTATTACGTAAAATTGGAACTTTCTACACACTTAACATAATTTCACCCAAAAGTGTACTTACAACATTTATGTACTACACCATCGATATTTATCTTATATATTACCCTCAAAAATAGGTTTAAAAGAAATATACAACTTCTATAACCCGATCACTGTGAATAAAGCATACCGCTTCTTGTATCAGTTAACTCTAAAATCGGCCGTTGGATCATTTGATACGGATCACTTTTGTTAATCATAAAAAAATCATGCTGTATGAAGCATATATGAATCTGTCATGAATTGTATGCTAGAGGTGGTGCCAAAAGTCATGAGCTATGAAATGCGCAGATCAAGAAGACAGCTAGAAAAAGGTCAAGCAATAGGAGAGAGAGAAGAAAGAAAGAGTTTTGATTTTTGCGCAACAGTTCATGACGTTTAGCACGTGCCCTACGACTATATATAATTGTAAGCCATAGCTTGGACACAATATAAATAATGATAGTACACTATGATACCTATACCTAAATCTTAAAATGAAAATAAATACCAAAAAAAATATATTATAAACAATTTCCACAGTATTATATAAAATCAAACAAAGAATCATTGTTATAAGAAATACTACTACGATCTCCATTAGTGAAAATAACACCTAAATTTAGAACGAAATAGCCATGCCTCTTAATATAGAAACGTAAATTTTCCTTCTGAAAAGTAAACTACATGAAGCATTAATTTTACGGCGTATAATCCCATTGTGGTATTTGATTTCGTGTGTGCTGTGCAGCTTTTAATCCAAGATGCAAATTCAACAACAAAGGTCAACCATTTTCCCGCTCGGCTCTGGCCGTACTCCGACTCAGCCGACCCTTTCTCTGAAAAAACCACCCCGCTATCACTGAAATCATCAATTACAGTGGCGGGGCACATGATTAATTACGCCCATTACTATGACCCAGATACATATTTTTAAATTTCCACTGGCAGGTAATTCGTGTGCAGTGAAATCGCGGGCTCCATCGACGATTAGAACCGCTAAGTGGCGAGGGCGCCGCTCCACTCATTACCCCACCCCCGACGCCCATGGACGCCCCCAACCCCCATTTGAATAATCGATCGCCGCGCCGCCACTGGCCTGGAGAGGAATGAAATGAAAGCGTGCAAATGAAAATAACGACCATTGTTCACTATGTCGAATGAGTGATATGTGTACGACTGCAGATTGCATGAACGGTAATTTTATGTTACATTAGTGACTATGCATGATTACATCGAATTTTCGCTAAATATTACTACAGGAAACGAGATTTATACACTAATTTATGACTTCATTTGCGGCATGAAATACATATCATATTTTTCTTAAATTATTTCTTTTTCATTTCTCCTTTCGTGTTCTTATCGAGGACAACTTTTACTACAACAATATCTATATTAATTTAACAAATGATTGTTCTTTTATCAGATAATACGTTTCTTTGATTTTTGATACAAGTGTAACAGCTATATATCATTAATAATATATCAATAAACGAATTAACTTTAGTTAGATAAGATAACTTATATGTGTTTATGTACTTACAAATGAATAAATATTACTAATAAAGAAATCTAATTTAAATTCATATGCGACTTGTAGATAAGAAATAATAAATAATTAGAAATTATAATAACAGAACGGCATAAAATAATATCTATTTTTGCTAGATCGGGTATTTTTAATGTCTACCGATGGGATGTTCAAGGCAGTAGGTTTTACGATATTTACAAATTACTAATCGGTAAATGATCACTTACCGATCAGAAGTCAGAGGCGGTAAGTAAAAAAAAAACAACGATCAATGTTTACTTTAATAATGACAACAATTTTTTTTTAATATATCCAAATAATTTTTAAATCTTTTTTAAAAATTTTTATAGGTTAAACGTGTAATAAACATAAGGATTAGTAAGTGCACTTCTATTGATAGGAAGCTACTTTATTATTCATTACTATATATATATATACAGAATGTAAACGAAACTAGGAAACGCGATAAAATAAAAAGTTATATTTGCTTAAATGGGATGGCTTATATTTTTAGGCCAATTCGATATAGTATTTTTTTCTGAATTCAACCATGTAATCATTTTATATCCTTCCATAATAAAAATATTGAGAAAAATTCAATTAAAATTTAAATAAATGTTATTTTTATAGTTATTTTTTAGTAGGCTATGTATGAAAAACAATTGACCTTAAATTAAAGTAAAACAAATATTTTTTAATTACCTTATAAATAGTGTTCTATCCGCAACAATAGGAATTATTATGCACTAATAATTCATATTGACAAATAACAGGTTTTGTTTTTCATACATGGCCTAATGAAATTTATTTAAATTTTAATTGAATTTTTCTCAATATTTTTATAATGTAAGGATATAAAATAATTACATGGTTGAATTCAGGGTTTGTAAAAATGCTAAAAAAATATGCGATTTGGAGAAAAAGTTTTTAAGAAATATAATTGCTCTCGACGAATTATATTACTGGTTAAATTTAATGTACTAATTTCATTTACACCCTGTATATATAGGTAAATGTTCAAATTTTTTTTTGTTATACATCTAAATCTCAACTAATATAACTAAAATTACAAAATTTTATTTATGTAAAATATATTATTTTATTGAATAATGGTTCCATACCTCCAATTTATTTAACTTTGTATGCATATCCTGAAAGCCTAAAGAATATCATGAAAATTTGTATGCAAGCATTTTATCTTAGCATGGGTATAACCGTATAATTCATGGATGCTTATTATACTCCCTTATTTTCTATTACTCTATCATAATCATAAGTTCCATAATTTGCTCCTTCCTTATACGGCAAAGAATTCTAATCCTACAAATTTCTAGGTACATAGAGCAAGTCCGATCCCATCCCGTGTGTACGTATAACTCAGCTGCAACATCATATACCACTCGCATGTCTTCACGTACGCGTACGAGTCGTTAAGATATGTCACACATGTAAAAACTACACATGCCGAGCTCTACATTTCCCTCTAGATCTGACGTTAGATTGAAATGTGACCGTAGTGACGTCACTTGGCGGGAAAGTGGAAACGAAAGGACTGTTTACACTGCGGAGTTGTCAATGCGGGAAAAAGCTGACTGACAACCAGCGATAAAGGATCTGATTGTGTCAAGTTTGTGGAAATTTATACAGTGGGATTTTAATACAGAAGTAGTAGTTAATGGAATTAGATGTTCCATGTTTCTCTTACGCTACATAAAATAAGATAAGGGATTTGTTTTTTGTGTGCAAGTGCCATTAAACATCTATTTACAATACTTTATGTGTTTTATCTTGTTTTTTCAAGAATTGTAATTGATATTTTTATATCACCGATTAGTGGTGGAGACCGATTCCGGTTAGATTCTCGATTCATGTTCTAGAATTATCCGAGCACCTGGTTATTTGAATGTATAATTAACACATTCTTTGTTCCGAATCCGAATTTACCCGTATTCGATTTCAAAACCGAAACTAGCTAGTTCTCATAAGACAAAGTAACTATTCTCGAATCGAAACTAATCGGTTTTTGGTTCTGGGACTGAAACTGACCGAATATCGATTCTGGAACCGAAACTTTTCAGATACATATTTGGATCCGTTGTATAGTTGTTATTACGTATTATAATGCGCTATATTGTGAAGAACAAATTCATTCAAAGTTTCGAAATATAAAAACTAAACAAAATGTAGGTAGATAAGTCAAATTCTTGTAATTATCCACTGCGTTGCTCTTCCTTCACCATTTCATTTTTGCAGCCACGATGGCCATAATGTACCATTTACTAAGATTTTATACAAAGTCAAAACTTACTATTAAAATAAAGCGCTCGTGAATAAAAACCAGTAAAATTTTCGTAAAATTTTGTCGCCATAGGTTCCACGCAAACAGGGTGGTGGCGGTTAGAGGTGAACATAGGGATTTAACATGGGATTTTAGTTTTTTGTAATTTCCTGCTCTCCTGTTCATTTTACGGCAAAAACTGTAGAGTACAAAATTGTTCAGAATTAAAAATTGTATACAAGAATGTATTTACATTTATTATTATGTTTTTGGTTTCTTCACAATTTTAAAACGAAATTTCAAAATTTCTGTTTATTTGTAGCAATAGCCATGACTTATAACTCAAATATTTAAACATAATAATGTCATGCAATTTCTGTCAAATTTTCGAAATTTTCTCTAAGAAAAAGTTAATTTAATAATGAATGTTTATTCGAATAAGGAACGAGTTTTCGTTATAAATAATTATTATGGTGGAAATAGTTTTAGAAGAATACGTGATTTGTTTTCCATTAAAGTACGAAAATACACCAATTCCTATGATAGCAAAAATTTCTAAACTTGTTAAAAAATTTGAGAACACAGCTAGTGTAGCTGTGAACGAAGGTAATGAAGGAAATAATAATAATAACAATAATAATGATAATAATAATAATAGAAGACGACATAACGAAGTGAATGAAGAAATGGTTTTGGCTATGATAGATCAAAATTCTACGTAGTTGATACATTTGGAATTGGTTTATTATTAAATGGTATACCTAATAAAAAATGCGTATTAAAATTAAAAGTTGTTTGTTTTTATTTAATTTTTATGTTAGATTAACGCATGGTTGACGTTTATAAATAATTTTTGACAACCAGAAAAAAATAAATTCCATGGCTATTGCTACAAAATAACAGAAATTTTGAAATTTCTTTTTACAATTGTGAAGAAACCAGAAACATAATAATACAGGGTGGGGCAGAAAAACCTATCCGATTTCAAATCCCTTTTTCCCAGAAGAGGGAGCAGGTAGATTAGTGGGGTAAAAACCGTTAGAAAGCCGGTTTTATGCCATTTGTCAGTAGTCAACATGCCTTGGTCTGGTGAACATCGTGCTTTTGTTATTGAGCGGTTTATCTAATGCGGCGGTTCGATAATTGCTACACAACGTGCTTTTCGAATTCATTTCGGACTCGGGCGTCATGATCCTGTTCCACATCACGCTACGATTAAAGTGTGGGTGTCAAATTTTAGACAGACGAGTTCAGCATTGAAAAAGAAGTCGCCTGGACGTCCCAGGACAGCAACAGGACCTGAAAACGTGGCCAATGTGAGAGCCGCGATTGAACGTTCCCCGCGTCGTTCGGCGCGAAAACATTCGCTCGCTTTGGCGATTTCCAACCGCAGTATTCGGCGCATTTTGCACCGGGACCTCAAAATGCATCCCTACAAAATGGTTGTTGCACAGGAATTAAGTGAAAGGGATTTTGAAACCCGTACGAACCTGTGTCGCGATCTCCGAGAACTCCCAAACGACGATGTTGTGCTCTTCACGGACGAAGCCCATTTTCACCTTTGTGGTGCCGTTAACAGGCAGAATTTTCGATATTGGAGTGACGAAAATCCTCGAGAAATCCATCAGGAACCCCTCCATAGCCCAAAAGTGACTGTGTGGTGTGCTCTTTCCCGCCTAGGCGTCTGGGGGCCTTACTTTTTTGAAGAAAATGGGCAAACCGTAACGGTCAACAGCGAGCGCTATTGTTTCATGCTGGAAAATTTTCTTAGACCCAAAATGGAAGAAAATGGCGTGGAAAATGTGTGGTTTCAACAGGATGGTGCAACCGCCCACACATCGCGACGATCAATGGACATTCTCAGGGAACTGTTTCCCGGTCGCCTCATTTCCCTGAGAGGTGATCTTGGCTGGCCGCCGCGCTCATCGGATCTCACTCCATGTGACTTCTTCCTTTGGGGTTACCTCAAATCGAAGGTTTACCAGCATCGACCAAGGACCCTTCTTGCTTTACGAAGGGAAATTGCTCGGGCAATTGAAGAAATTCCTGTGGAAATGACGGTGAAAGTCATGGAAAGCTACCGCGAGCGCCTAAATCAGTGTATCCGCTCCAAAGGACGACATTTGAGTGGTGCTTTTCAAAACTTAAATTTAAAAATGGCATAAAATTTGCGATATGTTAATAAAATTTTTTTTTGACAAGTTGAGTGGTTTTAATTTTATAACGTTTTGAAATCGGATAGGTTTTTCTGCCCCACCCTGTAAATGTAAATGCAATTTTTAATTCTGAACAATTTTGTACTCTACAGTTTTTGCCGTAAAATGAACAGGAGAGCAGGAAATTGCAAAAAACTAAAATCCCATGTTAAATCCCTATGTTCACCCCTAACCGCCACCACCCTGTATATGTAATTCAAAAAATAGGCGCAATTGCATTAAACTACCATTGAACATCCCTTTTACAACCCCGACTTGAACTGGTGCGATTTTCATTTATTCACTCCACTCAAAGAGGCATGGGAACGACAATGATTCGAAAATAACAAACTAGGTTGAAGCATACGTGTGTAAATGGCTTTGGACAGATCCCATTTCTTTAGATGAAACGGGAATGAAAAGTCTACCAAAATGGTGGCACAAATTAAAAATATATAAAATATATACAGTGTGTTCAAAAAATTCCTTACTCGGAGTAGGCTATGAACAAAGAAACTTGATAGTATGTAATAAAATGTCAATTTGACACGAGAAATTTTCAAAAATGTTATCTAAAGAAATCAAAGCTTTTCCTCTTGAATCTTATTTTAGAAATAGATATAAATTATAAAACGGTGAATGGCAATATACTGTATCCTTCATTATTAACTATTGTCCTCTAAATTACATTTCAAGAAAAAATTTGACTACTTGACTTTTGAATTGAATAATGACCAGACATGTGTTTCCCTCTTCATAGCCTACCCCAAGTTAGGATTTTTTCTGAACACACTGTATATATATAAACAGGGTGTAAATGAAATAAGTACATTAAATTTAACCAGTAATATAACTTGTCGAGAGCAACAATATTTCTTAATAACTTTTTCTCGAAATTATATATTTTCTTAGGATTTTCACAACCCCGAAAATTGACGAGCCGTTCCATGTATTTTTCTAATAACTTATTGCAGTAAGAACAGCTATGAAAAATTTTGTTTTAGCAATTGACAGTCCTGTCATTTGTTGAAACTAAAATTTGACATTAGTAATATACTTGTTTATAAGGTAAAATTCTAACATAATGCTCACCTATACGATTTACGAATAGAGTACTCAAACTTACCTATGGTTTATTTATTTATTCGTATCTGTTCTACATTTTACTTTGTTATTGACATAAAGACACTGCCATGCAACGCATTTAGACAGAGCGTTTTCCAAATTCTGTTCCTAATCTTCGCACATTTGTATATCTTGTACATGTTTGAGATTATCACAGTACGGAGTGTCACATATGATAATTTTAAAAAATCAACAATTATATCCATACCATGTGCAAAAAGCTGATGAGGCTGGGTTTACTAAAGAAGGTGTATTCAGTGCACAATGTTTGGGCGGTAAGAATAAATGGACTAATTAGTACTTATATACCTCGTTTAACTGGAGAAGAGTTTGTACTCACATTTTTTTAATAACTACTTTAAGCTATTAAGATTTATCGACGATAAACGATAACATATCTCATAACCTCATAAACTATGCTCTGCCTCTATTCACAGATGTATAGAAGTCTTTTTTAATACACAAGTTTATAATTTTATTAAATTCTAATTTATTTTAAAAATTGTACTATTACGAATTTATTAATAATAAATATGTTTTCCGTTGATCGTTTATTAATTACTGTGGCTGCAAGAAAGCAAACACCAGCCGACAATTTTTGTGCTGTGTGAATCGAATTTAAATTCAGAAATCAGAGGGCAGCAGCAATTAGATCATAGGCGGGTAACTAAATATCTAACACATGTTTAACGGATTTTAACTAAAAATTATTAAGAAATATTGTTGCTCTCGACGAGTTACATTATGGTTTAAATTTAATGTACTTATTTCATTTACACCCTGTATACTCTTATTTATATACAGTTCATAAAAAAATCCAATTTATATTTGACATCCGACTGATCCTCGCAGTACAAGGGTAGCTTAAAAAATTCTTGGCCTAACTTTGTTTTGTAAGATTTAACGCCAAACGAAATAAAAACGAGCTGGATTCTACTTTACAAGGCTCTTCACCATCTTTTTCAACAATAAAGAAATGGACTGCTGAATTCAAATGTCGTTGGTCGTTCACGATAAACGTTCAGGACGTCCAAAAATAAATACAACTGAAGACATCGTCGAAAATATACACAATGCTGTGTCAAATGATCGCCGAATGTTTTCTTTATTAGGCTAGGCCGAAAACTTTTCGATCTACCACCGTATGTTGTGTTCGAAAATTATGATTTTCTGATTTATGTACAAAATTTTTAAATTCCATCCGACAGTCGATTCCTGAAAACTTTCAAATGTAGTAAAATGAGACATTAGAAAATAGAAACTCAGGAAAAACGTAGTGTCTAAATTTCCAAAACATGTCAATTGTTTAGTCGATTGCGGATAAACTCAAATTTTAAAACTATAATAAAAGCGTCTCTTAAAAAAACTTATGGCCGCCGCTTAATATCATAAGTTACAATTCAAAACAATCGAAAAGATTGAGTTATACAGTATAACACATCTCCCGTTTCGCAATTTCAGAACAAACATAGTAAAAATTGTCAAAATTCCTCGTGCAACCTCTCGATAAGCATCAGTACTTGGTGGCCCGTCGGCGTGTATGTCGGCTGCAGGTCTCTGAAGTTCGTGGCATTCCGGCACGGTACACCACGTGCATGTTAAGTCCTTCGGATCGGACAACTCATAATCACTTCACACTTGCGCTAGACAAAGACGATAGGTGCGTACACATGCTATTATTTATTTATTAGCGAGAGTGACAAATGGAAATTGCAAATGTATGGATTGTAGAGTAGAGTAGAATAAGAATGTCAAATGTGCAACAAGGAAGTTGATTTGTATGACTGAGAGTGAGGTATTTAGAAGATGCCTTGCAATCGTCGTAACGTATTCGATTTTTCTACTTTTCGTACTTTTATAAGTACGAAGTGCTTGGACGTGAAATTCGCGCGCTCTTTAAATTTACTCAAGCTGACATGTATTTATAAAGCAGAGAAATTATTTTGAGGTCTTTTCCATGAAAAGCATAGTACAGTAGTTAAAAATAAACGAAAAATAGTGAATCATATTAAATTCAAATGCATAAACCAATTTCCATGTATCTTCAATTTCTTATTGGTGCAAATCATTAAAATGATATAATAAAAAATATGATTTGATCTCCCACAATTTAATTTTTATTCATTTCAATATAACAATACTGGCAAATGTATTGGCTGGTATAGTATGATTAGCAAATGAAAGTTGACGTTTAGATTATTTAATAGATGTGGTTTCTTTTGAAAACACTTCCCTATATTTGATTTGAAAGGAAACTGATCCTTATGTATTCCGTTACGGAAGATTAGAATTGTACTCAATACCAGGAGGCATTTAAAATGACAGCAACAGGATTCAGGGACGTATTTAAAAAATTTAATACCGCAAATTCTAGTTCGTTCGTCTCGGGTGTAAGCAACCCTCGAGTCGGAATTACTGTTAGAGGAAATTAAAAATAATCCTATTTCATAGAATTGCCAAACTATCAAAATATTTTGTTATAATCAACATGAACGAAAAATGTTTAAAATACTTTAAACGCACCCCTATTATGATATTCAATTACCCTAGTCGGCCATCTATTTTCAGCCAGACATTGTAATGTATTTCTGTGCTTTCCTAGTCCAGTATTTAAATAGGTTCATGCAAAAATAACATACCTGAATATTTCGTACAATTCTATTCTTCTCTAGGGTTTCAAACGAAACCACATCTATAAAATAATTTAAACGTCAACTTTCATTCGCTAGTCATACCATACCATACCAACTAGCCTTGTTTTAACTAAAACGCTGTTTTAAGAAATGTCAAATACCACTATTTAATAGTATTAATAAATAATATGAAATTTAGCAAAAGCAGAACATAGTTTATATTCAAACAAATATATTTTAAAAAATTGTTCTTTAAACATGAGGGTGAAATTAAATATTGAAATTTGAATTTGACATTTCTTAAAACAGCGTTTTAGTTAAAACTAAGCTTGTGGTACCAGCCAAGTATTTTCTGCATATTACTATTGTTCCAATTTTCAGTGTATTATCAATATTGTCTTCCAAAATTACTTTCTTATATATATTATTTCAAATTTATTTTGTGATAGTAACGTTTAAGACTTGTCAATTTTAAATATATTAAAACTGCTTTATAGATTAAGTATTTTATTACTTCATATTTTCAATATTTTCTTTTTATTACCCTTATTAATTTAATTTTTTTTACAGTGTCATTTATCTATAATTACTTCTACTTGAATGATAGTATTTGAGCTTTTCAAAAGTACATTCGCTATATATTTTGTCACAAAGACGCGATATAAAATATTTTTTTCAATTTTTGTTAAATGCTCTAAAAGTGAGAAATTAAAATTTGATGATTGTCGAAGTATCAAAATAGATTTTTAAAAATATTAATTCAATTATTATTATTATTATAATTTCTATTATTAAAAGATTGCTAATAAAATGCTAGTTATATTATTGAATGCTCACTAAGAACCTGTAAACTCATTAAAGAAATTCTGTTTAGTCACAGTCAGAATCCGTTGGCGGCGCTGTGAGCGTACATATCATAGGGTACCTTTATAACCAGGGTATGGCCATGGGCCAAGATCGCCGCCATTGTCGGTAATTGATTTTCCTATTTATTTGTAATAAATGTGATATTATATTATAAAATAATATTAAATTATCACACTGTGAATTTATAAAGGTAAGAAAAATTAATTTATTTAAGAGATACACAATTATTATTAAGATATACATTTAAAGGTTATGTAGAATATATGACATGGGTTGTTATTATCACATCTAATTTAATATCTGTAGTTCTTATTTACATAATAATTGTATATTCTAAACTTACCTTTTAAAAATTTAAATGATTGTGCTTAATATTGGTAATTTTTAGTTGTTTTCAGTGACAGTAATCGTGATGGGTATCTTAACAAACTACACAAGTAAATAAGATAAAATATATTACTTACACTTTAAATACATATTAAAATGATAATTAAATGTGTTTTTCATTAAAATAAAACAAATAGCCACGAAAATACATAATACTTTGCGCAAGAACAACACATATAACAGATGTCCCGGTAATGGCGGACGAAACGTGAGCCACGCCATGGCCATACCCTGGTTATAAAGGTACCCTAACATATCAGAGCGGCCAGTAGGACTTGTCAGATTTGTTTGCATTTTCAATATGCTCTTTCTGTCCCAAAATTATGTTAACAGTTCAAATCAACACAATTTTTTAGTATGTTTAGTCATATCCCTCATCAAGAAACATAGTTGAGGGACATCAATTAATTAATTCGAGATTAATTACTACTTATGGCGTAGTTCGCGTTTTGACAATTCAAAAATTAGTAAAATCAATAAAACTATAAATTTTATTTATAAAAACTGTCAATAATTATCATTTTTATTTATCAAATTGGAGCTCTCCGATATATATATATATATATATATATATATATATATATATATATATATATATATATATATATATAAAGTTCTTTTCCATATGTTCAATCGATCAAATTTTTCTTCTTTCCAAAAATTATGGAATTTGTCGACTTTTTGTTGTACTCGTACACTCTTTAGTCCAGCACTTTTTGATGTACATTATGTTCATTTTATTTAATTCGCATATTTTTAGAACATTTTTAAAAGAATTTATAAAATTAAAGCATGAAAACTTATTTTTCTGTTGAACAAAACGATGGTTCTTGACCTTTACATATTTGACATGTCCTATTGGCCGCCATTAATTTAGTTCCATATAATTCCGTTGGTGTCCTATACTATCCTGCGGGTCCCAATACACAGAAACAAATACTAAATGCACAGTAAAAATTCATAACAACCATTATCGAGTATTTATTATATTTATTCAGCGTTTACAATTTTTACCGAGCATTTATTATTTTTATCGGACATTTAATATTATATCATGCAAAAATAAACAATTATCGGAAAAGTCGTGTTACATGAATTAATTTTTCGAGCGATTAATTTGTTCTTCTATATAAATGTACCTAAATCATCGACAATAAACATTTAGTTACATATTTATACGTATGACAACTATTAAGGGCAGAAAGCAGAATTAGTAGGTATACTATTTTAATGTATTTTTGCATAATATTTTTATGATTCATTTCCTGGCAATAATGTATAAGTTCATAAAAATTCTGTTACTGCTCTTGCAGTAATTAAATTCTGTAATGAGAACAAAACAGCTAATTTGGAAATAATAAGTAATGTAATGGCAGAATTGAATGTTTATGCAAAGCACGCGCCCGTTGCATTTCAGTTGCACTAACACCGGCAGGTGTAAACTAACAATATAGCCTTAAATTACGTTTTATTACATGTTTTATGTTCATGTCATAAAACAAATCCATTTAATTTCCGTTTCTATGGAATTCTGCTAAACTTTCATTCTCTTCCACTAACAAGCAAGAGCACAAATTTTTGTTATTGTTTTTTCACTCTTAATTATTTAATTAGTCAAGTAATTAATTGCTTGTTTATAAATAGTTGCGTAACTATAAGTGCCATTTTCACTACATGAAGCAGTGGCGCAGAAAAAAAATGAATTCAAAATTTATGTGATTTCTGAATTCACTTTTTATTAAGTAAATCATTTTCAATGCTACAATAATTATTTTCTTCTACTTCTCAAAAGCTCCTAACCAATTAAAGATTCACGGGATTGACTTGAAGCTTGACTTGGCTTGAAAAAGCTTGAAAATTCAAGCCAAATTTGCTGTTCAAAAAAGCTTGATTTTTCAAGCCACTCCAAGCTTCTGTTTCATCAATCCATACCGAGCCAGCACATGACCTCCCGCCAATTTCATGTTTAAAATAACAATGAGCTTTAAGTGAAGTATCACTTCCAGTTGATCATTTATAATAAAAATCTAATTTGTTGCCCTAATAAATAGAAAATTCTGTAATACAAAATTTGGATTATATTTTATAATTTTTCTTGGAAAATCTGTTGCGAGCTCTAAATTAAGTACCACTTCCGGTTTATCATATATAGTCAAAATCTAATATGTTATATAATATACGAGTTTTTAATACCAAAGTACCACTTCCAATTTATCAATTTTCGCAAAAATCCAATTTGTCATTCTCATTAACTAAATTTAACAAGTTTTGGATTACTTATATCAATATTTTTCTTACGAAAATCTTGTCACAGCTTGAAGTAAAGTATTACTACCGGTTTATTAATTTTAGCGAAAATCTAATATGTCTTTCCTCTTGATGCATAAGTCTTAAATACTAAAATTTTAAAGTTTTGGATTATAATTTAATAACAGAGACCGACACACAGATATCATGTTAAAATAGTAAAAACGTATAAGTGGGTACGCTCGTGCTTATTCACTGAAAACACACTTTCCAATTTTTGGACCGATAACATTACCTCCATTAACTGGGGTATGGCGGGTCGTAAAGCCAAGCCAACCTTTCAACTGTCAAGTAGCTTGCTTAAAAACAAGCTTTTATTTTAATTATCTAATCACGTAACAGATGTTGAATGGGAAATAAATTAACTCGCAATTATTTCCTATTCAATTCATTATTTTTAATAAAAATATCATGTTGGCAGTGGCGCTGTAAAAAAGAATTAAATGAAAAATAAGAAATAATTTTCCAAATATTGGAATAGATATTTATGCTACAAGGGATGTAGATACCATTTACCAATCGAGCACGATTTGGCAAAAGTTCGAGAGTGGTCAAATATACCTACAGCTCATGTTCCATATAAGATTTTTTTCCATTCTCAATGATTTATTTTTTACCTATTCATTTTCACTGCCAGATATGTCAAGGAATACCGTTGAATATTGATACATTAAAAAAAGAATTTTAGTATTCCATGGAAATTTTAAGAATAAAAACGCTGTCACCTGTCACATTTGACACGTCAATGGTAACTTTTAAATGAAAATATTTATGAAATGAGGACAATTTAATATAAATCAAATTCAAAATCATAAATTATAAGAATTAGCAAATATTTGACACAAGTTTAATATATATATATATATATATATATATATATATATATATATATATATATATATATATATATATACAGGTGTCTCATAACTTCAGGTACATATTAGAAGGGCATGTAGTTCTTAATGTCCTGATTACGGAACAAAAAGACTTTTTTCAAAATTCCTATAATTAAGGGTAGTTCACTTAAGAAGAACATTTTTTGTACCCCTGGATACTATAATATTTGGAATAGTGAAATTAGTTATAACTATTAGGTACATAAAATAATTTAACAATGAAATTAATCTATGCAATTACGTAAAGCTTTGTCACACCAATTAAGTTTGGGAGATGTGTATGTAATGAAATCTATTCAACCAGTGTCCCAAAACTGTTTCCTTCAAAAACCTCAAAAACTAATTTTTGAATTTTGAAAAAATTCTTTTTGTTCCGTAATCAGGACATTAAGAACTATATGCCCTTCTAATATGTACCTGAAGTTATGGGACACCCTGTATATATATATATATATATATATATATATATATATATATATATATATATATATATATATATATATATATGGGTGTCTCACAACTCGCGCCCCAGACGAAACTACGAAACTGACACTTGCCGACGACAATAGGTTGCCAACAAATAGAAGAAAATAATTTGCGGCTGCTTGCATAACGGAGTTACAAGACTTTTTAATCCACCAATCCCGGAAGAATATCTTGAGGTGTGATGATATTATTACAAAATAAAACTGGTTGCTAGGTTTTAAAAGTACTACTAGTGAGTTAATATTTGTTTGACTTACTGTAATTTTGACTCTTTAGAGTTGCCTTTTCACTGTCAACAAATTTAGGTTAGCGAAGGTGTCATCCGAGATTATCATTTATATCGTACAGTGCAACGTGTTGTAGCAGCTGTGTAAAATGTGTTAAACGAAAATATTATTGTCATTTGAATATCACTTTATAATCCACAAGATTTCTGTCCGGAAAACGTTCCGAATAGACTCGTGTTGTCTCTCTGGCGTTACGTCCACATACTCCGAAAATTATAATCATTTCTAAGTAATCAGCGGCTGAATACATGGTAAGAATTTGCCTTTTTTATTCACCTTGTCATATTTAATTTGACACTGACATTTTTCGAAAACTACAGTCGCCCACACATTTTAAAGAAGGTTTGACGTGTATAAAACCCTAGTAACGTAAAATTACGGCAAACACACGTTAAAGGTGTAGGTCTCTGATTGGTCAATTTTAAAACGTCTTTTCTCGAATATCTTTTAAGCTAGATATCTTTTTCTTCGAAATTACACATCCGAGTGCAGTCTCGTGTTTCCTCATTCGCTCTGGGGCGCGAGTTGTGAGACAGCCTATATATCTAACTGTTGGTATTTCACAAAGAGGGAGATAAGTTCAGCTGTTGAGAAGTAAGAACAATCATTACATCCCGTCGCTAATAGAAATCGATACCTTGACAGTAAAATAAACATACATCCTTACAAACAATGTCCTAATAGCCTACTTACTATATCGGGAGTTGGAAAAAATTATTTTTGATTGAGAATCAACAGATCGAAATGTATATACCCTTAAATTTTTTGCCCTTTTTTTAACAGCCTGTATGTATTCTGAATTTATTCAACAAGTGTTTGTACCTTTGTTTGGGGTAACTATAACACTTCTAAGAGGCGAGGTAGGAAAACGGGATTCACTATAGTCACTAGACAACACAAAACTCCACATCCATTCACTACGATTGTTTATTAACAACTGTCCACATTTTACAAACCTACAAGTTTAATTAATTCCTATCAATATACTACACCTACATACATAACAGCAATAAGTGATTGAATTATAACCAAAATACTACAATTAATATTCTTTTTGCACAAACAGGTTTTTTATTGATTGGGTTTCAGGACAGTGTAATATCTTTACAAATTACTGATCGTTAAGTGATTATTACTAATTACTGATCAGGAGGAGAGGCGGTAAGTAAATAAAAACTAAACGATGACAAGGATCAAAGTTTACTTTAAAAATGACAATTTTTTAACTTCCGTCATCTTTTTTAGATGGTTAGTAATATTAGCAATTTCCTGTGTTCCTAGAATACGATTTTACTATTTTTACGATGTCTGTATGTGTGTGTGTGAGTGTGTGTGTGAGTGTGTGTGTGTGTGTGTGTGAGTGTGTGAGTGTGTGTGTGTGTGTGTGTGTGTGTGTGTGAAAACAAAATTTCATCTGCAATAACTCTAATACTACAATTTCAAAAATTATAATTCTTTCGTATTCTTCTTCGTTACATCCATATGAAGAACTGATTAGATTTTGATTACAAATAGTCAACCGGAAGTATTCTCATTTGAAGAAAAAACAACGTTAAATATTATTTTTTCACATTATGTTATTATAAATATTAAAGAATATTTTATTCTCTATACGATTTGACAGCATTTTATAAATATTAAATGGATATAGAGTTACAAAATTATAACGAAATTAAATATGATAAAGCAGATAGCTATGGAAACAGCTACTATATTAACAAAATTCTGATTGAAAGATGTCAGTGTCAAGTGCAGTTGACATAAGTGTCTTCATAGAACTAACGGACGGTAATGTGCTGGTCACATCAGATTTATATACCGTGTGTCTGTCTTAAAGGTGTACATAGGAGATTAACATGGGAAATCAGTTTTTTGCAATTTCCTGCTCGCCTAAGTATTTTAAACAAAAAAACCTTAAATAAAACTTTTAGGGCATAAAATTCTGCATCTAAATCAATAAACAGAATTACCTTTACATGCTTTGTAACGGCAGAAATTAATTATGAAAATGTCAAAAATTACGTTGAAAATATCGACAGCCATGGAATTGAACAAAAAATAAATAAATACTTGACGTTATATCAAATTGTCAGAAACGTCAAATAAGTTAACTTACGATATGACAGATAAAACGTCAAGCATTTATTTATTTTTTGTTCAATTCCATGGCTGTCCATATTTTTAACGTAATTTTCGACATTTTCATATTTAATTTCTGTCGTTACAAAGCATGTAAATGTAATTCTGTTTATTGATTTAGATGCAGAATTTTATGCCCTAAAACTTTTATTTGACACGTTTTTGCTTAAAATAATTAGGCGGACAGGGAATTGCAAAAATCTGATTTCCCATGTTAATCTCCTATGTACACCTTTAACACACGGTATAGTAATTGTAGGTCTTACATTTTATTCATAAAAATAGCTTCACGGTCGGAGTTTTACTAAACTTGTACGATTTCTACATCATTGAGTTTGGTATCTCTGCTTCACTAGTTAAAAGCAAGTAGTCTTACACACACGTATGTGAATAATTTTTTCAAACTAGATTCGAGTATACCAAAATGATATTTTTGAAATTATACAATTTCTTCTACGCCACTGTTGACTGTTTACTTTATGTATTGAAAGCCTTGGGAGAAGATTCTCCCAGTATAATATGTCGGAATTAAATAAAACCCAAGGAAATTAAATGTTTTATTCACACGTGAGTAGCCCGATATAAGATAGCTAACTGCGAAGCATCTGATAAACTCAAACGATTAACATTGTTAGTAAATTAGGATTGGTTCTTATTAAAATAGAATTATTTATAAGATTACGTTAATTGCTAGAAAACATTGTTATAGCTTGCGCACAAAGGTAATTTAACCATCTGGTAAATATACTGTGAATAAATGAACACTATTTTGTTACTTTATTACAAGTAGAATAAATTTTATATTGCAACTAGAAAACGAGCCACCAGTTCATCCGATATCAGTATTCTGATTTTTTTTTTGTTTGCACGATCGACGTATAATTATATACCGTGTGTCTGTCTTAAAGGTGTACATAGGAGATTAACATGGGAAATTAGTTTTTTTGCAAATTCCTGCTCGCCTAATTATTTTATGCAAAAATGCGTCAAATAAAAGTTTTAGGGCATAAAATTCTGCATCTAATTCAATAAACAGAATTACCTTTACATGTTTTGTAACGCCAGTAATTAAATATGAAAATGTTGAAAATTAGGTGAAAATATCGACAGCCATGGAATTGAACAAAAAATAAATGATTGACGTTTTATCTGTCACAATGTAAGTTAACTTATTTGACATTTCTGATAATTTGATTTAAAATATATCGTTAATTATGATAATAAGAGAAATATTATATGAGACTAATAAATAAAGTTAAAAAATACAGTTTTGTATAAATAATATGAATTTATTAAAAATTTAACTGCGTAACAAAATTATGTATGATGCTGTGATGTACTCAAGTCATTACCAATACATCTAGTACTACAAAAGGGGACTACACTTATTTCTAATACTCTTTCTTCCAGTAGCGCACGTTTTCCTGCTCGTCCTATATTCTGATTACGCGGCTCACGTGTATTTTTTGAAGACACATTAGCAGTTTTCAAATTTTGTCACGAATTTAGCAATTGTGAAATCGCGCTTTTCATTAGTGTAAATATTCCTTTTCTAATAATTTCAGACAATAAAACTAGAGACAAATTCAAATTGTCAGCAACGTCAAATAAGTTAACTTACTTTGTGACAGATATAACGTCAAGCATTTTTTGTTCAATTCCATGGCTGTCGATATTTTCAACGTAATTTTCGACATTTTCATATTTAATTTCTGTCGTTACAAAGCATGTAAAGATAATTCTGTTTATTGATTTAGATGCGAAATTTTATGCCCTACAACTTTTATTTGATGCGTTTTTGCTTAAAATAATTAGGCGGGCAGGAAATTGCAAAAAACTGATTTCCCATGTTAATCTCCTATGTACACCTTTAAAATAGACACACGGTATATATATATATATATATATATATATATATATATATATATATATATATATATAAAATACCGTTGATGACATATTTACACATAATAATAATAATAATAATAATAATAATAATAATAATAATAATAATAATAATAACTTCTTCTTCTTAGCTCTACAACCCTGGGTGGGTTTTGGCTTCCTCGACAATCCTCTTCCATCTCGCTCGGTCGCTCGCTGCTTGTTTCCAGTCTTTAATATTTAATGTTTTTAGATCTTTATTTACACTATCTATCCATCTCAATTTTGGTCTTCCTTGTTTTCGTTTGCCTATGGGAGTTCTCATCAATATTTTCTTTGTCATCCTGTTTTGGTCCATTCTCATAATGTGCCCTAGCCAACGTAATCTCCCTGCTTTTAGTGTTTTCGTTATACTTGGCTCGTTAAACTCCGTGTACAGTTCAAAATTGTACTTTTGGCGCCAACCGTCTGCCCCGTCTTGAACAGGGCCTAAGATTCTTCGTAGGACTTTCCTTTCAAAGATTTCTAAATCCAACTCTATTCTTTTTGTCAGGCTCCAGGTTTCGGATCCGTATAAGACAGTTGGTCGTATAACTGTTTTGTATAATATTAGTTTAAGCTTTTTGTTTATAATTTTTGAGTTAAGAAGGTTTTTTAGGCTGTAGAACGTTTTATTACCCAACGTTATCCTATGCCTAATTTCTTCAGTTATATCATTTGATTGATTTAGTATGGAGCCTAAGTAAGTGAATTTTTCTACTCTTTGAATTTCATAGTTACCTATATTTAGTGTTCTTGGTGCGTTATCCTCTTCGGGTGACGCTTTCATGTACTTTGTTTTTTCTTGGTTAATGACTAAACCAAATTTCTCAGCTTCACTTGTAAGTTTCTTGAATAATCTTTTCAAAGCATTTATATTTTTCGCAATTATTGCGATGTCGTCAGCGTATGCTAATATTTGGCTGTCCTGTTCGAATATGGTTTTCGTTGTGTCTATGTTAATGTTTCTTATAACTCTTTCGAGGACTAAGTTAAACAGTAGGGTGGCTAGCGGGTCCCCTTGCCGTAAACCTTTATTGGTTGAGAATCCATTAGATAATAATAACAAGAATGGAAAAGAATGGAAATTGACAATTTTTTTAAAATAAGAAATAGAATAAAATTTGTACTCACGCCCGATTAAATTTCAATCACGCCTGTAACGCACGATAATTTTTTAGTGCCTCACGCTCACGTCCAATCACGACCCAAAATTTAAATTATATTCACGATCACGCGGGTCACGTCGTGACCCATCGTGACCCGACAAAATCACGACCCACGCCCACTTCTAGTTCTATGCGAGAGTCGGTGCGCCGTTGTGGCCCCGGCCTCAGGGTGTGTTCGATATCTTAACATGTTAATTTTAATATATTGTTTACATTTTTATCAATAACTGTAGCACAAAATGACATGTAGGTAATAAATTTATTTCTATTGGTTATAAATTTTAACAGGGTGTTAAAATTATCGATAGGATATAGAATATATCCCGTAAATGAGCAAAAAATATTTAATTTTTGCATTTTATCACATTATTAAAATATTTTAGAAATTTTGGTTAATGTAGAAAATAAAATTGCTGCATGATTTTGACCAATGGACCTTTTCAATTTAACGGCTATCTCTTTCTATCGCTGCAAATAGTAAGAAAATGGCGCGAACAACTGCCAGTTGAGCTGTCAAATGAAACGTCAAAAATATTTCAGTCATTAAAATACCTGCATTCTCAGTGAAAATTTGCATCGTTAGCCATTTTAACTTCAATAAAAACTTTTGTAACTTATTTCGATAAGATTTTTTAAAGTTATCTGAGATATTCTCACAATTTACGTCAAATTTTTTTAGAAACAAACGCCGTAGATCTCAGTTATTCTTATTATACGCAGATCCCCATTGCGCATATCTTCTATCTCTTTAAATTGAAAAGGTCCATTCAGAAAATAATTATCATAATTTTTTATACTGGAAACTTCTATATCCTTTTAACTGAATAGTAACACCTAATATGTCACTATGTGTCTCACAACTCTATTTAGTGATGTATAGTATAAATAGGTGTGAATCGAAATGTTTAGTTTCGTGGTGTTGGTATTGCTGTGAAACAATTAGGAGGGAGGCGACGAGAGCCGCAGCCGCGGACATTCCGCCACCGCCGCCGCAAAACGCACGGAATCTGATAGGGCGACGACAATTTATAGCCATTAATGTCCGATTTATGGCATCATGACATCCGAGACTGCCACAATCACAGACGTGCCTTCCCTACAGCACCAAGCCAACCGTGCATTACAAAACGTTGCTTCACTAGAGAATATTAGAGTATTAGAGAATACCAATGGTAGATTTAGAATTTCTTAAGGTGGCTTTAGACGATCAAATAAATTGAACTTTTATTAGACAGATATTTAGAACATAATTATTGATCAAATGGTTACACTTTACACGTTCAAATTGTATGAAAATTGTTTGCTTATAAGTGGTCTACATCATTACATTTTATTTTGGTTTGACTTTTCATCTGCGCGTTTGTGGTTTGGTTTGTCTCAAGTGTGTTTTAATATTGCGCGTTAATTTTTCTTTACTGAAATTACTATGAAATTTAGTCAAAACAAAAAAAAAATATGACATTTGTTAAAAAATCTTTATGCCAACATTACAAATTACAGTGCATGTAACTTAGGATGAAATATTCTCTCAAAGTACCGGCGTACCGATGAGGCGAGGCATGACCAAATGAAAATGACGGAACTCGAATATATTTTTTGAAAAAATCTGATGTGGGCAACCACACGACTTCCTTGTACACAAGACCAATATGAAGTATAGACCCAAGTATAAAATTGCACGTATTTGACATTAGCATCTGTTTTTTATTTTATTGTTATTTTTTTTCCTAATCCATAGCAAACTTCATTACAAAAACTAAAAAGTATATAAGTTTTAAATATACATATCTCGCTTATACAAAGGGCTAATTTAATAATACTTGATGCGCTAGACACAGAATTTAATTCTCTAAAATTTGAAGCATTTATTTCTAAAATCAAAATGAACCCATTTTATTGAAGAAAAACTGTTAACAACTTCAGGTAATATGTCACTTCCGGTTAGCCTGTTTTAACCAAAATCTACTATGTTATTCCAATTGACATAAAAGTCTTATATACCAAATTTGTAAAATGTTAGATTATATTTTAAAATAGTTTTTCATTAAAATCTATTATAGGCTTCAAATAAAGTTTCATTTCTAGAAATTATGTAATGACCAAAAAGGGAGGTGCACAACTAGATGTTATAGCAGTCCTAAATACAAAATTTCAACTTTCTACGGCTTACCGTTTTTGAGTTATGCGAGATACATATGCACGTACGCACGCACGTACGTACGTACGTACAGACGTCACGACGAAATTAGTCAAAATGGATTCAGGGATAGTCAAAATGGATATTTCCGTTGAAATCTGAAAACCGAAATTTTTCGCGATTACAATACTTCCTTTACTTCGTACAAGGAAGTAAAAAGACCATTTCTAGATCTACTTCGGCCGTAGATAGGTACTGTAAGTGGTTCGGTACCTCAACATTTTTATACAGAATGTTTCCCAACTTCCAGTAGGTACATATTGCAATGGCATAGGTAACGTACTGATCACGATACAAAACGATTTTTTTTAAAATAATGCACAAAATTATACTTTACTTAAGGAATACATTTTTAGTTTCACTGTACTTGCATATTTCTTTACATTATTCAAATTAACTACGCGATTACGTAATGTAATATATGTAAAACCAATATTAATTATTTGAATTATACAGTATTTTGAAAAGTTATTATTTTACATTACTTACCTTACTTAACAAAAACTATTCAAAATTATAGAATTATAACCAATTAAGTATGTTGACATACGCAATGTAAAAAAAAAATGAATTTTTAGTTGTCTAATCAATACCTAATGAACAAATTTTTTAACCAGTTGTTAACAATTAACCACTGAGTTACAGAATAAACCCGAATATCTCACTACCACTGTAATGAAAACAAAACAGAGGAAGTTAAATTAAATTAATAAACAACAATACGCATAGATACCTCCAATTGACAAATACCGGTTATAGGCGTTTCAGTTAATAAAATAGCAGATGTAAGTAATAGCTATTAACATACCTAGGAATGTTATGTATATCATAACTGCCGAAGATGTCGGTTTGAAATACGAGCTCGTAGAGCGAGGATTTTAAGACATCTAAGGCTTGTTATGATTAATAACATCCGTGGTTTGTTCAATAGTTTATCGGTTTCAGAAAATTAAGACATTATTGATAAATACCATTTTTTTGAAATTCTTTCATTAATGCTACTTTCAGATTGCTGTGGTTAACAGAATTATTTTGACATATGTCAATATGACAAATATTCAAATTATGTGCTTTGTTCCAAATGTTTATTACTTTAATAGAGTAAAGTAGACCGTATTTACAACGATGAGCTAACGTTATCTGTATGTATTAATGAAGATCATTATATTTTCATTTTGTAGACCGTTTTGACAAGTCAGTATGGTAAAAATATTACCATACAAATACAGTTATTACCTAGTTACCAGCCTACTTTTGTACTTTGGCACACCCAGCAATGGGTAATAAGCCGTGATGATATATTTATTTATTTATTTATTTAAACAATGGAATAATATCCTGAAACCGGTAAATAATCTAAATTCACGAAATCAAACTTTATACCTAGAGGTCTCGTGGCCGAGTGCCTGAGTGTGTGGTCGCGAATCTGGGGAACCGGGTTCGATCCCGACCGACGCCAAATATTTCGAATTTTAAATGACACAAATATGACCCCTGTGGTGCACTCTCCACGCCAGCAATGAGAGCCCGTGAGGTGACGCATGGTAAACGCCCACACGGTACAAATTTGTCATCATCATTACCGATATCTGCAAACAAAGCAGATTGGCACACCCAGCAATGGGTAATATGCCGTGATGATATATTTATTTATTTATTTAAACTTTATACCTAATATAAAGTTACAAAATCAAAAACATGAACAAATATCACTTATATTTATTGATTTTATTTGACAATTGACAACTTATAATATTTGCTATTGTAAACTAGGTGTGTCTTTTGACCAATCAGAGAGCAGAATTAATATCCCTACATAAACTAACGCTATGTTCTTAAGTGAAACACACACATGCGTCATTAAACTCTAAACATGTAGCTTGTCGTCATATATTTTGACAAACATCATATCCCACTAGAAATGAAAGATTACAAGTAAAATTTTGAAAATACTGAAAAAAATATTGTTTGCCTCTCGTCGAAGATTATTATTATCTACTCATATTTCTGTATCTATTCTCATACAATATACTATTATGATCATTCTTCCACTTCCACAGAACAGAGAACAATATTAAAATAGTTCTTTGTGATTGAGGCTTGGAGCTTTGTAAAGGACAAATTTCTCTTCGTGGGACGTAGGTCGGTTATTCATTCGCCGCACACCGCGAATCGTGAGTCGATATGATAAACCGATAAGCAGCTAAACATTTAAAATTTCGATTCCTATATTCGATTTTTTTTATTTAGGAGGAACGAAGAGAAGAGAGAACTCCACGGCAGGAAATTTGTAATTCAAAAATGTTATTGTTTTGATTATAATTTTTATTTGGTAAAAAATTTGCCGAAACAAATTTCGCCTCGTGCTAGAGCTGCGGAATACATTTGTTTTATGGTAATCGCTCTCAAATATTTTGTCAGAGCGCTATCAGAGATCGCACTGTCGGTTCCAGTTAGCGACAGATGGTTTCGATGCTTTTGCTTTATGCTACAGGCGGTATACTCACAAGATGTATGTTCTTCAGGTTATTTCCTTAACACACCACATATAATTTAACACAGTTCATATTTAAATTATTGCATGCTTATAAAATTATAAATATAGTTGAATGCATTTACGCACGGTTATGAAGTTTTTGTACATTTATTTTAAGGTGACCTACTATTTCTGACGAAATAGGAGGATTTTTTTCATCCCTAAAACGTTTCGTATATCCGGCTTATACAGGGTCATTTGAAAAGTTCACGACCTAACTAATATACTTATAGTTTATCCCGATCGAATCGACCCGATTGAAGTTAGCGGGTTGAAATGACCGGAATAAACTCATTTTCAACCGGATTGAAATTTTCAACTCGACCCTAAAATACAAATGGATTGAGCTTATTCGACCGGATTGACTTTACGGGATAAACGCTCAACCCGATCGAAGTACATGTCTGATTCACTATCGTTAGAGGTTATCTGTCAGCTACATTTTAATAGTCAAATCGTATGTGATTAGAATTGAATTATATCAAAAAGAAATATTTGGCAGAATCAGGAAGTAATGTATTTTCAATGAAGAAAATGAAAATTCTCGGTCTTTTGCACGGAAAAAAGCTTAGAATACTCTATATTCTCGACAGCTAGCGAGACAATATAGTGAAAGAGCAATATTTTTCTCAAAACTTACAATTTTAGAAGGGTCGCTTGAAAAATTATATTTTGGTTTCAATTTAGTATTTAATACCTCGCAAATATAATTAAAGTGCTTTTAGAGACTCTAAAATTTTCTATTCAATCTGAATTTGTAAATTGTAGGACGTTTTCCCACCAGTCAGAACTTCGTGTTTTATTTTTTATTCGTAACCTTTTATTTTAAAAATATGTGCATAATGTCATTACTTGTTCTTGTTCCATTTTTGATTATATTCGTCCGCAAAAATCATGTAAACATAACCAAACAAACTGACATTTCGCCAACGCTTTCGATCGGGTTCAAATAGGGTTCACTCGACCCGCTATAACAAGAGCGAGATAAACGGTAGAGGGTTAACCTTGAAATTCAGCCGGGTCGAATTTCAATCGGGTTGAAACTGTCGGGATAAACTTAGTAATAGATAGCAGTAATGTAACAAATATTATTATAATGAAGTGACACTTATGTTAAACGTAACCTAAAAATTTGGCGTTTCTCTGTCAAATATATTTTTTTATAAAATTGCTTATTATTTGTGTGTGTTCGGAATATAGGGTGTAACTTAACGTGTGTAACAAAATTTAAGGGTGTGTAGTACTGACCAAAATGATTACCTCACTAACAAATATGAGTAACCATCGAGTAAAAAAAGGTTAATCATCATAGGTCTGATCTTCAACTGTCTCCGTCAAAACGAAAAATCGAAGAAAAAGAGACAAAGATATTAATCGAACAAAATTTTGTCTACGTCAATAAATAGAATATAATAAAACAATACAATGTAATAGGTAAAACACTTTTCTTAATTTCTAATAGTTACGAAAATATTTGAAAATTATATATTGGCCAAGGTTGCCACAACATTTAACTTAGTACAATTATTTGATTTTTTTGAAAAACAAAAGCATATCTAAGATGACTTCTGAATGGTAAACAAAAATTCCCTTTTAATCGAAATCGCAGCACATATAGTTTTCGAGATAGCAGAGGTAAACCAGATAAAAACTCATATTTCACTGCCTTATACCTCGGAAACTAATGAAGATCGGACCCATGTTGATTAAGCTTTTATTACTCATTTTGGTCAATATTATATACCCTTAGATTTTATTACACAGGTTTAGTTACACCCTGTATATTCAACCACAATGCAGTAATTAATTTTTGGAAAAAAGCTTACGTCCTCAAGAAATTTGTAATTATTATTAAAATTATCATGGGTGATAGTACACTTTCATACAATTCGTATAGTCAAAAACTGGGCATCTGAATTTAGGTCGCTCTGGATCAAAAACGCATTCTAATGCAAGCTCCGAAAAATGCTTGGCGCCTTTTTTACCTTCCGCCACCTTTAGGCAAGGAAGGTATTGTCTTTGGTCAAAAAATTCGGTGGTGAGTTTTTGATGAATAAGCACGTTTTAGGGTCCCTAGAATACGATTTTACTATTTTTACGATGTCTGTATGTGTGTATGTGTGTGTGTATGTGTGCCTGTGTGTGTGTGTAACAAAATTTTCGTCTACGATAACTTTCATACTACAATTCAAAAAATTATAATTCTTTCGTATTCCTCTTCGTTACATCCATGTGAAGAGCTGATTAGATTTTAGTTAGAATTGGTCAACCGGAAGTACCCTCATTTGAAAATATTAACAGTTTTTCTTGAAAAAACGATGTTAAATATCATTTTTTTCACATTTGATGTTATTATAAATATTAAAGAATATTTTATTCTCTATGCGATTTGAATGCATTTTATATTTCATATTAAATGGATATAGAGTTAAAAAAATTTAAAGAAATTAAAAATCATATATTAGCTAGCTATGCTATAACTCTGGAAACAGCTGATGTATTAAGAAAATTCTGAGTGAAAGGTGTCAGTGTCAAGTGCAGTTGACAGTATGTATATGTTATAATTTTATTGGAAATATAGGATCTTTTGCTTTCTGTATGGAATTTGTATAAAATACATACAACTGCCTTAATGTACAAGAAATAGAATCTTTTGCAATGAACTTTCTGTATGACATTTATACAAAATATATAGAATTGACGGAAGGTAATGTGCTGGCCACATCAGATTTTTTTTAAAAAAAATTGTACTTTGTAGTGACAGATGAGACATTGCTACATTATTATATTCCAGTATCAAAACAAAGTCCAAACAATGAAAACACAGATTCTCCGCCCCCAAAAAAAGTAAATTCAGTTTTGTCCATTGGAAAAGTTATAGCATTAACGTTTTGAGATACTAAAACCGCCACGGTGGTCGAGCGTATTGAGACAGCGTGTGTCAGAAGCACTTGAAACGACCATCACCTAGTGATGCACGCGAGGCGAAACGAGACGAGAAATATAAAATATCGATCTCGTCTCGTTTTAGGATCTGTAATCTCGATCTCGTTCTCGCACGTATTTTCGGGTCTCATCTCGTTCTCGCACGAGAGTCTCGCTATAAAAATAAGCGCTTGCGTACTACGTATTTACATAACTGCTTAACTACAAGAGACAAGTTCGCACCAATAGCACCGTCTTCCTTGTATTTACAGTCGTATAATAAAGAGACGAAACACTAAATTCTGGTCACCAAATTATTTCAATACGAACATAATGTTTATTCATTTACAGTCATAAGTTAGTAAATAATTTAATTTACCTCTAAAATATCAAATTTATCATCAAATTGTGATCTCTAAACTATTTCAATACGAACATCTTAACACATTCTGTCATCAGTAAAACGAATTAAACATTAAAATATTTTTTGTAACTAAAAGTACCGTCACTTTTTCATTAAATATATGCCACTATTTAAGTAAGATTAAGTCATAAAAAACCGCTACACTGGTAACCCGCCGGCAACCTATCACTCCGTTTCTCTCCCTGTTGGCTTCCATCGACGCTTAATATAACATCCTTTACTTTTCAGGGGCGACAAGAGTTTTATTAATCGTGGTTTTAACTGGGGTGAAATAGGGGCTGAAATATTGTAGAAAAACTAGTTCTATTGGATGCAATACCGATTTTGTCTTAATTTTTGCATCTCCTCGCTCTGAGATCGATACTAATCGACTCTAGATAGACTCAAAAAATATAGTGAATTCATATAATTTTCAAATTTACGTGTTCTATGCATGACTCCACTCCTAGTACGGCGCATTTTTCATTGAATTTATGAATCAAAGCTATAAAGTTACAAATACTTTTTATTGCGAGATTCTCGCGAGAATCTCGCGAGATTTCTCGCTTCTCGCAATTGTTATATTGATCTCGCCTCGAATTTTAAATTGCAATCTCGCTCTCGTTCTCGTCTCGCATAATGCAACGAGACGAGATGTACTCTCGCCTCGTCGTGCATCACTTCCTTCACCACTCGGACCCTGGGGTCGTGGGTTCGATTCCCGCTAGGGGCTTAGATGTTTGTGGTGTCCTTTCATCATCTCACCTTCTTCATCAACCCAAGGAATAAAGTTAGAAAATATGTACGTAATATTCTCATCCCCATATAATATAAATTGTAATAATTTGTGATATCCGTAACCCAGCAAACACAGTTTTAACATATATGTACCAGGTATGTGCTATCTGAAACCTATGTAGTACATAATTTACTTACGTACTTATAACGTCATATACATATACCATGTCGGACATCTCTCAAGAGACTGTAAATGATATTGTCGGTATGTCACATTGGTATTGGACCTGGTACATACCTATAACTATATACATGTTACCGTACTTATAATATATTCGTAGTGCATTGATCACGTGTCATCTATTCTAAATCTAAATAGTCTATTTATGTGACAAAGGTCTCTGACTCTCCAATCCAGGTGTGCAGAGGTTTAACAACGAGGATTTTACTTTTGCAGCCATTGCAGTATTTGTTTATGTTTTATGTAGTGTGTATACTTTAACTCTTTCATTTCATGGCAAAATCGGCTTGTCATGCGGTAAGTTTGTTTATGTAACAATACATTCATTATGTAGCTTATTTTCATTCTTGAACAAAAATGAAAATTTAGATAACCTGAAATAATAATTTCAAACTAAAATACTATAAAATTAAAATTTCAAATGAAAAACGTTTATACACAATACATATTATATATTTTACGTATTGTATTAATAAATTGTATTGAACTAGTCTGAGTGAAATTTATGGGTCGATTCTGTTCACATCTGTAAGTGTTACAGATCTGAAAATCTGTAAAAAATGACAAAACACATCTGTTCTTGTTTATTAATATAAAATTATACATAAGGGTGGCAGCTTTAGGTGCGATTTTGTTCATATTTACAGATCTTGCGACTTACAGATGTGAACAGAATCGATTCATTAAGTTGTTTTATATTTAATTTGTATTGTAATAAATATGTAATATAAGTATTGTAATAAACTACATATTTAAATATATATTATTTGCAGTTAATACCTACACATTTTCCTACCATCCTTCATTATATATAATATTTAAATTTAGGATTAAAAGAAGTCACAAGTATAAAAATTCACAATGTAAATAGCATATTCAAATAATTACAAAGAAGTGATATACTTTTGTTATATACCATTTACGTTACAATATCTACCTACATGGGATGTGATGTCTCATAGACCATGTTGCGGACATGGGTCTATACATGTACTTTCCAGGAATGTTATTCGGTATGTAACATATAATACGAGTTATGTCTATATTACGTACTAAGGACGTAACTGTGTTTGCTGGGAAAGAATTAAGTATTATATTATTATTTTGATTGACTAGCTTTGAAGAAGTCAAACAACTCTGAAGAGTATTATTCTAATTTTTTAACTCCATTTGGTTAAGAAATTCGAAAAAGTGACTAAGTTTATGAACAACAAATTCATGGTAATTGATAATACTGGTTGAATTGACATCTGCTTCCATCCGTAAATTTCAGTAATGACAACATATCTGCAGAGTAGAGGAAGCTTAACAGAGTCAGCGTCTAACAAACTTATTCGAAAATAGGAAATAAATTTTCACGATAACCGACTCAACCAAGCAGAAACCCCATTATTTTGTACATACCTACATAGGACCGTAAGTATATTTTAATTTTTTAATTAGTGTACTAACAAATTCTCATCGTTTCGCGCGCTTTCCTCTTTCGGGGTGTTTCCCATACAGTGGCGTGCCTGAGGGCAGCTGCAGGGCCGCCATCTGCTTCCTCCGGCGTATCTTGCATCTTCGATCGCTATCGCACGGCAGCGTCGCCGTAATTAGGTTACCGAAATATCCTCTATTTCCCTGTGTACACTACACACTCACCCGCTCCCGCTGTGGTGGCTAATGACGGATTCGAACCCAGCACTTCCTCCTCCAACAATGAAAAATTCATTACACACAGGAACACACAACGTGTGAAAAGGACTAACATACATAACATAACAGTATGTGGATGTACTGGATATTAGACACGAAATACGTTTGGAATTACTGTTGAAGAAAAATTAAAGTGATGGTCATCATCGTACACTAATGTTTGAAACTAAACTCTAAAATAATTTTTTCTCCTCCCATATGTGAAGTAGTAGCATCACACACTTATAGCACTACAAGAAGTCTGCCGTTTAATTGGGAATCAAATTAAAGGCGGATAGTAGAATCTGTGAAATATGTAAAACATTGCAAACTAGCGTTTTACAGAAAAATAAGTTCCTTTGCTTCGATTTTATAATTTCATTTAAAAATTTATGAAACGTAAATTTTTGGTAAAGAAAAAAAAGTTGACTGACTGAATGTATGGAAAACAAATTTACATATATCGCAAAATTGTTTGTAATAACTATTCTTTTTTCATTACTCAAAGAATTAAAGTCATAATCGGTTGCCGAGTTTCGCCACACCACAAGTAGAGTGTTTTGCACTAACTTCCATATTTCAAAACGGCACTGTAGCTGCGTCGGCGAGAGCACCACGAAATCGCTTCAAAAGCTTGTATCCACTAAAAACAGTGGATCATATTAAGCTATGCCCTAAACAACTAAGATCCATCGAAAATTTAGGTAGAATATGTGTCCAAAGGAGAACACACAAATCGTTTGTTTCAGACTGTGAGACGTTCAAATCTGATGTAAAAATTGTTTCTCGTAACATGTCTCCAAATTGAATTGAAACGGCGTTTTCTAAGCTAAATACGTGTTTTTAGAGTGTTTTGCAACTTCCACACTTCAAAGCGGCACTTTAGCAGCGGCGGAAAAATACCACGAAGTCCCCCCCTCCCCAAAAGCTTGGATCCACTAAAAAACAGTGGATTTTCATATTATGCCTTAAACAAGCTAATTTCATCCCTAGGAGTACACACATATCGTTCGTTTCAGAACGGAAACTTTCAAATCTGATTTGAAAACTGTTTCTCATAACATGGTTCCAAATCGCTTGAAACGGCGTTTTCTAAGCAAAATACGTATTTTTAGGGTGTTTTACAGTAACTTCCACAGTTCAAAACGGCCCTTTAGTTGCGTCGGCGAGTGCACCAAGTCCCCCCTCTCCCAAAAGCTTGTATCCACTAAAAAAAAGAAAAACAGTGGATTGTGTCATATGATGGCATAAACTTTACAACTTTACCCTTCAACAATGTTAATAATTATTCAGTTTTCAGTCAAAATGTAAATAGTGAAGCATAAAATTAAACACATGTCTTCTCATGGTGTTTATTTTGTAAACTTCTTACAGTTGTTTGACAGGACTATTGTTAATTTAATCGTAGGAAAAAGTATAGTGTGCAATAGTATATACGTGAAGCCTTTTTTACAATCGTGTGAAGTGGTACACCAAGCCAAGTAGCGTTCGATTTGAAAATTCAAACTTTTTTAAACTTCAAGTTTGACTTTTGGCTTGATAAAACCAAAGCATGGTATGAGTTTGAAAACTTAAGCTTTTAAATTTTTGGCTTGGTTTGAATTTCAAGCTTTGTAAATGCTAATGCGCGAAACCTTTTCTACACTCGTGTGGGTGCACCATTTTTTCCGTTTCGCGTGACAAACACCATTCTTTTATTTAAAAATCTAATGTGGCCAGCACATTACGTTCCGTCAGTTCCATGTATTTTGTACAAATTCCACACAGAAAGTTTTTTTTGCAAATGATTCCATATTTCCAGTACATTATCTTTAGTCAGTTCTATGTATTTTACACAAATTCAATACAGAAAGTTTCTTGTAAGATTCTATATATTTCCAGTAAAATTATAACTCAAACATATTATGTAAATTGCACTTTGACACTGACATTTGTCAATCAAAATTTTATTAATGTAGTAGATATTTCCATGTTTATAGCACAGCTGGCTGCTTTGTGAAATTTAATTTCTTTATAATTTTTTGACTCTATATCCATTGAATATGAAGTATAAAATGTAATCAAATCGAATAAAGAATAAAATATTCTTAAATATTTATAACAACATTAAATGTGAAAAAATAATATTTAACACCGTTTTTTCAAGAAAAACTGTTAAAATCTTCAAATTAGGATACTTCCGGTCGACCAATTGTAACCAAAATCTAATCAGCTCTTTATATAGATGTAAAGAAAAGGAATACGCAAATATTATAATTATTGGAAAAAGGTGGTCTTGAAGTTATGCGATCCGAAAAAATCGTCACACACACACATACATACATACATCCATACATCCATACATCCATACATCCATACATCCATACATCCATACATCCATACATACATACATACATACAGACATCATCGTAAAAATAGTCAAATAGACAATACCTACCTTCCTTACCTAAAGGTGACGGAAGGTAAAAATGTGCAAAGATTATGAAGATGAAATTTGGTTGTTGACAACTGTCAAAAATGAAAAACGGGTCAAGCAGAAGCGTCCTCGTCGCGACCCTGGGTACTGGTTTTTAATCGGTAAATAATTCTGCAACAACGAACTAGTATTCTTCAAGTATAGCCAAGAAGCGGAAGACAAATTATTGATTTTTGACTTTTTGCTATTGTTATTACGTACCTATTGTATATATTAGTTCGACACGAATAAATAAATAAATAAAACTATAGATTAGGGAGATTGGGCCGAATTCAGCACTATTCTTTAACTAAAGAAGCTTATCTAGATAAAGAGAGAAATAGATGTATAGAATCATGCGAACCAAGTTGTCGTACCAAATCCTGATGCACTTCAACATCTGGTATTTCGATATTAGTGCATCTATATCGATACAAAACTTCCTAGTTTCAACAGATTTGAAACCATTCTGGTACATCCTATCACTCTATTTCCTCTTCTCAATCTCAACATCCTCAACACTTCCAGGCGTCTATCGGTCTACCACTCCGCTGAGATCTGCGATCTGTGGTGTTGCGAGCAGTTGATGCTGGTTGTCTCAGGGCCGGGCCGCAGCACGTGAGCCGTGCTTATTGGTCCGCGGGCCGCCCAGCATGGATGCTGCAGGAGGAGTCAGCATCTCGTACAACTTATCTCACTCCAATATGTTGTTTTGTACGAGAACAAGTCGGAGACGACATGAAGAGAAAGATGTTCAGATGTTGAGAATCAAGAGGAAAAGTGAGGTTGAATGGAGGACGCAAGAAAGGAATGTGAAGTATTTTAAGATAAAATATTTTTTAACTAGTTTGCCAAATTTGTAGGTTACTCGTATAAATTTAAAATAAAACTCCGAATGTATAAATTGATTGTGCTAATTTCCGTACGTGAATAAAATGTCCTGACGTGCGGTATACGAATTTTTCCTATCATCTTCCTTCAGGGAGTGTTGGAACGAAGATCCGGTCAATCTAACCATAATACCGGAATTTCGGCTACGGTGAAATTACCAAAAATGAGATTTAACGAGATTAAAGCCTCATTCACAACACGAAATTAATGGTTAGTGTTAGTAACGATTAACGCAGAAAACTTGGCATACGTAGTTGTAGTTTAGCGTTCACAATAACGAAATTAGTGCAGTCCAGGTCCGCGCTAAGTTCAGATAGCGCAAGAGTTTGTAAGCTCCAAACTTATGGTTAGTGGTTAACAAAGTAACCAATCACAGAACAGAGAAAAGAAAGATGTTGTGACATTTGTTGAGTTTGACAGTTGTTTAAAAAGAAATTAATTACAGTTTTGTTAAATTGAAGTTGAATTTGAAAGGTACTGACTTTATTATTCTGTTATAAATAAACATTTTTAAAATGTGTGTTTTATAAAAATATCAGTTTTGTAGGTTGTAAGCATTAAAAGCTTATTCTGTTGAACTTTTTTATACAAAAAGAGAAAGATACAAAAATATTAAATAAGAGCCAAATCTTAATAATTAATAATAGACGGAGTCTAAGGTTAAATTTAACTAAAACTATAATAATTACCCCTTAACCTTAAAATTAGTTTCTGTTAAAATTAATTTTAATTTTAATTATTATTGTTTTAGTTAAGAGTCAAATCTACTAAACCAGAAATATTAAATTAAACTTTAAATCAAATGTACTATTTTGCCAACAAAAAATGTTATTCGCAGTCGTTAATTTCACATATTGTGAATTCTGTTTACCAATTTTTAACTACTAATTATAAATACTAACCGTCACTACTAACACTAACTACTAATTTCGTATTGTGAATAAGGCTTAACTTATTCATTCAACAATTCTAATCCTTCTTTTATGATTTTCCTAATTTCGTAGGATTCTACGTATTTAATTAAGAAATATTTTCTTTTCTTATATTATAGAAAGATTGTTGCATATAAAATCTAGTTGAAGGATGCACAGTTTGTCTCTAGGTACTGCATAAGGAAAAGAAAGGTCCATTATTTACATTCCTGAAATCCTTCTGTTTTATCATTTTTATCTATTGGAAGAATACAGCTGACCTATACTTACAATACATTGTAACTTGCAAGAGTAAAATGTAGATGAACACAAACTCGACCCGAAAATAGAAAATAACAGATTTTAACGAAAATCCGGCTGCCGAAATTCCAGCGATCCGGCAATTTTAAGCTGGAATTACGGAATTCGGTAACCCGGTTTTTCGACTATCCGTCCCATCACCATTTTTTGAATACAATTAATATTGGTATTTGTGAATGTTATTTAACATTTGTATATCATTTTTGTAATTAAAGCGGTGAGATGTACAAGGAAAAGGTTCCATTAATGATAGTTTTTTTGAGAAATCAATAAAAACTGATTAAAGAGTAAAGTAAGCATTTTATATGAAAATTTACAATTACCAATTTGTAAATCTAAGCGAGCTGAACACTTTGTTACATCGTTTTAGTAATTAATAAGTACTAGGTGTATGTTATACTGAAACAAAGTTGGCGGAATCTTTTTTTTCCATCTCAACTCGGATGATGACTAAAATGAGTAAAAAATAAACACTTCTATTATACAATCTTTATCTTCTCGAAGCTACATCGTTAACAGTAAGGAAGCTAGAAATTTTTTGTTTGATTATCTCATTTAAAAAAAATCTGATGTGGCCAGCACATTACCTTCCGTCAGTTCTATGTATTTTGTATAAATGTCATACAGAAAGTTCCTTGCAAAAGATTATATTTCTTGTACATTACCTTAAGACAGTTGTATGTATTTTGTACTAATTCCATACAGAAAGTTTCTAACAAAAGATCCTATATTTCCAGTAAAATTATAACATAAACATACTGTCAACTGCACTTGACACTGACACCTTTCAATCAGAATTTTCTTAATGTATCGCAGCTGTTTCCAGAGTTATAGCAAAGCTGACTAATATATATGATATTTAATTTCTTTATAATTTTTTAACTCTATATCCATTTAATATGAAGTATAAAATGCATTCAAATCGTATAGAGAATAAATAATTCTTTAATATTTATAAAAACATTAAATGTGAAAAAATGATATTTAACATCGTTTTTTCAAGATAAACTGTTAAAATCTTCAAATGAGGGTACTTCCGGTTGACCAATTATAACCAAAATCTAATCAGCTCTTCACATGGATGTAACGAAGAGGAATACGAAAGAATTATAATTTTTGGAATTGTAGTATTAGAGTTATCGCATTAGAAAATTTTGTCACACACAGACACACACACACACACACACACACACACACACACACACACACACACACATACATACACACACACACATACAGACATCATCGTAAAAATAGTAAAATCGTATTCTAGGGACCCTAAAACGTGCTTATTCGTCAAAAACTCACCACCGAATTTTTTGACTAAAGACAATACCTTCCTTACCTAAAGGTGACGGAAGGTAAAAAATGGACTTATGTTGTTTTTACCAAAGGCTCCTTAATTCAATATCACTCATAACTGACCTAATTTTGAGAGTCGAATATAAGTGTATAATTTAATAATATAATATATAATATATTTATTTTGTTATGAGAAATTTATATCTCCGTATAAAAGAGGATTGGTAACACGTCATATAATACATATTCATATAAATATTATACATAGTTTCATTCTATATTGTTAATTTTGTATAATAAAAGCTCGAAGTTTCTGAGCATTCTTCATGTAGTTCCATACATCATACATCTTAGGCCTTGATGGTTCAGCAAATAGGGTCTGATGTATGTGCTGTATTTCTCCAGGAATGCGATTCTGTAAGGAGTAAAGATGGGACACTGGAACAGAAAATGAATTATGCTGTTCGGTTCATATTTGTTGCAGATACTGCAGATTTCTTCTCCATTAAATTTGTGGCAGTATCCATCGTGGTAAATGTAGAATAGGTTTGGGTTTGTTGTACGTAACTGGCTGTATGTTTTTAGGACATGCTGTGGTAGTTCATATCGAGATCATTTAAGGTAGTGTTTAAGGTTTTGTAGGTAGGATTGTATGAGGATTTTTCAATGATTCTGAATCATTGGCATACCAGATTTCGTTGTAGGCTATAACGACGTTGTTGATATTTTGTTTTAGGAGTACTGGCTTCTGTTCATGCCAAAGCTAATGGAAATTTGCTTTAATTAGCATTAACTCAAGGTTTCGGGTCCAGTTTTATTTAATTTGTTTCTCTTGACTAATTGAAGAGTTGTTGTTAATTTCTAACAATTTGTTAAAGCATATCTTGACGTGTCGATTTTCTGGCATGATTAGAATTCTGTACCACCATTGACGCATTTTTTTAATATCAATGCTTGTAAATTGAAATGTCCAGTTTCTCTTCTAATTATGTAGCCAGGAGTTGTTTGTTGCCAGGACATCATGGTTTTGCAGAAATATGCTTGTGTCCTTTCAATACTGTTGTACTGTGAGTATCCTCAGATTTCTGCGCTATAGAGTATTAAAGGAATTAACAAAGAATTGTATAGTTTTATTATAATGTTCCAGGAAAATGTTTTTAATTTAATCATTGTACTTTTAATTGTGCCTGTTATTTTGTTTGCTTTTGATATGTTTTCTTTTGTGTTCTCCATAAATAATCCAGAGTTTCTGAATGTTGCACCCAGGTACGTGTATGAGGTTGTAAATATATGGGTCGATTCTGTTCACACCTGTAAGTCTTACAGATATGTAAATCTGTAAAAAAGTGACAAAAGCTCATCTATTCTAGTTGATTAATATAAAATTATACATAAGAGTGGCATCTTTCGTTGCGGTTTTGTTCATTATTTACAGATTTACAGATCTGTAAGACTTACAGATGTGAACAGAATCGACCCATTAATTTCTCTATTTTGACAAGTATATCGTAATATTTTCCTCGGCGGTCTTCCTTTATGGAAATGCATTATTTTGGTCTTCTTGAATATTAGCGTATACGATATTTACGACTTAAAATTACCTAAGGAACACAGCCTTAAGTTATGGCAATCGAGTCGCCTGTATAAATTTGGCCTGGATTTAGACATATGCCATGTAGGAATATTTTTCTTTTAGAAGTTATTTGACGCGGCTTTGCGAATAATATAAAATGGCTATCTAAGTTTGGAAAGCCCCATATGTGGAATACTTTCTTTGTACGTCTCACCGCTTCAATTATTAAAGCAAATTTTGTTGGTATCTATGAGTGTGCATTTACGAGTACTTTAAATCATTGGTGATATATATTTACACTGCAACATTAGTGAGTATTCACCTTGACATCAATTTTAATAATATTGTAGTTATCATCCTTTACAGGATGTCTCAATTAGGGAAAAATGCATGCTTCATTACTATTTCCTGGTTGAGAATACCGTTTCTTATTTAAAATTCAATTCCTCCTTAACTGCAAACGAATTACAATGAATATTGATACTTCTCTATAGGACAGGTGCAGGAATATTTAGTTTACATGTAAATTTAGATAAACAGATGTCAGTGGTGTTAGTATTTAGAAGAAAAAGTGTTTAATTATACATCAGCAAAAATAATTATAATGGTCAATTTCCAGTATAAATAACAAACATTTTTCGTTACTAGGTATAAATATTATATTTACATTTTGATGGTACATTAATAGAATAAAATAATTGCCGATCGAATTATGTCAAAGTTTTTTTTTTTTCATTTTTATAATTTATTACACAAAAATTATCTCCGTGATTTACTTCATAAACCAGCTTTGAATGCTTCGGAATTGACGTCCCGTAAATGCTCTTTTTAATAATAATGTTCCCAGGACCCAGCCTAACACAAAGAAGACAATGCTAGACATACAATTATTTTTGAGACGTTATATGAACTGTTATTAGTGATTCTGTGACGTTTTACGTTAATCCGCAAAAATTTATAAATATTTTGAATTAACGTGTGCATTAACTTTTTTTAAACTGAAAAACAATTAACACCCTGCAGTGATTAAAAATGTGGATAGCTGAATTTAAACGTGAGAGGGAAAGCATTGATTATGAACTTTGCATATGCAACTCTTACAAATATCAATTTGATTCACGATATAGTCACGGTAGATCTGCGAATCAAGATTCGAGAAATGGCAGATGCTGTGGGCATCTCCGATGAACAGCAGGGGATATAATTTGAAAAATTTAGAGCTGCACATTTTTGTTTAAATATAGGGGGGAGGGCATTTTTTGAGTTCAAGGTCAAATATCTGTCCATTGAATTTACATTTTTCATAGAATGAGCAGTTGCAGGTTTAACGCCTTTTCATGTAAAGAAATAAATCAAAATTAATTTACTCGGAACGGGTTGTAGTTGTACTTTGTACTTCATTTAATTTTGGTTTCAAAGATTTTTAAACGTATCTCGAAAACCTATTTATTTATTACTCATGATGAATGAAAGCACTTTAAAAAATACGATGAGTACTAGTTCGTCCACGAAACCCGGGCAGTAAACAAATATGAGCCGTAATGCTTCTTGCGCGTTAGGTAAAGGTTTTTGTTGCTGTTTTTAATTGAAATGATCGAACTCGTCTACGTCCAAAAAATATACGTGTCTTTATATTAATATTTTTTTAGAAAAAGAATGTATTTTAAATATCTAAATTAAAATATGCCAGTACCGTACCTATGTATTGAGTTTGGGGTCTAATAAGTATAAGTAATTTCACATCAATTTCAATTCAATCAATATAAATACGTTCGTACAGTACGAAAAGAAAATCTTCTCTAACTAATAGTAGAAAAATAGATTTTCTTCTTCTTGTTTAATGTACACACTTGAATAATAAACAATACTTGTGGAGACAGAAGTGAGTGCAACTGCAAATTTTGAATTTAGGGCTGCGTGTTTCAAATTTAGAACTGCAGAAACAAGCCAGAGCTGCACCAAATTATATCCCCTGATGAACAGGTTCAAAACATTATGACCAATGACTTAGGAATGATAAAAATTTCTGCGAGCTGGGTCCCTCGTCCCCCAACTTCTGAGTGTTCGATTTCAGACGTCGTTCGACTTGCGGCTCTGTTATGAAGCTGATCACTATCAGCCTGAATCAAAACTCCAGTTAAAATAAGTTGTGAAAGCATAAGGATTCATCACCTTCCAAAAAAGCAATGGTATGGAGCCGTTCGCAGGAAAAGTTTGGCTTGTTTTTTCGCGAAGGGAATATTGATGGTATTTTACCTACCTAACTGTCACATCGTTTTATGACAATACTACTCGAGTATCAACTTCGTGAAGAAATAAAAAGAAAGCGAGCTGGAATGGTAATAAATTGTGATGGTCTATTAGGATAAACGGTCCAGCGCACACATTTGCCAATAACTGAAATTCATTGGTGCGCCTTTGAATTGGTACTTCATTCCCCGTATTCGACGAATTTAGCTCCGTTAGACTTTTATCTATTTTTCAAACTCAAAAATACCTAGGAGAGCAACAATTTTCGTTCAATAAAGAAATTGTAGCAGCCGTAACAGAATATTTTGCAGACCAAGACGAAGCTTTTTAGAAAACCGGGATCATGGCACTACAGCATCGATGGACCAAATGTAGATACTTTAAAGAGGACTACGTTGAAAAATATCCTTGTAGTCATTACCGATATAAGCAAATAAAAGCAGACTGGCACAATTAGAAAAAAATAAAATCACACACTCGCTTATTCAATAAAAAGTCACCAGTATATTTTCTATACATACCGACAAAGTTGGTTTGGTGGTAGCGTTCTAACTTCACGTGCCAACGGTTCTGGGTTCGAATCCTGGGTAAAGATATGGATGTCTCTGTGTGTCATTTCATCATCTCATTTCCTCTCAAAATTGACCTGTTATAAAAATAATGTAATTTTGACTCATTCCACCACCAAAATTTTAGTAACAGAATAGTAGATATACAATAAAGATTATTTATTTATACTTTCTATACTTGAATAGATATGATGGAGGTAAAAATAATACTACCATATAACATTATACTATTATTTACATCAGTTTTTGTAAACAATTCATTTATATTCTTCTAAGAATGAAATAACTGCATATCAGACTAGAATTTTAATTTCTTTCCAGAAATATTATTTATGCGTTTGCATATGCGTAAATAAAAGTTTACATGAATATATTATTAGTTTTTTATTACTTAGGGAATATGTTGGTAACTAGTGGAAAGGAATGTAACCAGCAGTGCATGGAAATATAAGGAAAATAGAAAAATTAACGCATCAGGAAAAAATATTACTAGAATAAATACGATTATAATTAGCAGAAGGATCATCTAGGGAAATTTAATGAATTTCATTACACAGTTGGCCACCCACGTCTGCGTTTATTTAAATGACGTTGGTTACTAGCGTAATGGAATATTTAGTTTATCAAATGCATGTTTGCGTCTGCTGCTATGCAGTTGCTATAAAAAAGAGTAACACGCATTTATACTGCATTAAGTTTTTTACTCCATGTTATGCATCAGGAATTATTCTTATTAAAATACAAAGTATGTCGGATATGTAAATGATTTAATGGAAATTTTATCCGATGATTAAGTAATTAGATATTTTCTTTTTTATTTATATTTGTGTAACGACACCGTGACATGAACTTAATCCGTAAAATACAACAAAATCATGCAAGAAAGCATAGTTAATTCTATAGTAAAGGTAGTATATCTTTCTAATTATTATTATAAATTTCGCCTGAAGTACTTGATAATGTTTAATACTTACGAATATAAATAAGAACATAAAACACTGCAAAAGGCATATAATGTTATGTTTTGAATTTTATTATAAAATAATTAAATATATTATAATAAAAATTTCTCAATTCTATGAAACAGTTACTTATGTAACATGTCCAATAAATATGTTTTTTGCATAAATTATTTGTACGGTCTTATTTTATTCAATACAAGAATACAAAATTGGAAAATACGTATTTTAGAATTAAATGAAGTGTTTCATGTGCTACGTGCTATCTTAGTAACGGTTTGTAATTGCCCAGCGTTTTTACCTTCCGTCACCTTTAGGTAAGGAAGGTATTGTCTTTGGTCAAAAAATTCGGTGGTGAGTTTTTGATGAATAAGCACGTTTTAAGGTCCCTAGAATACGATTTTAGTATTTTTACGATGATGTCTGTATGTGTGTGTGTACACTCTTAGAAACAGATAGGGAAAATAACACGCACGAAAATCTATTATCCTAGTCCCAGCAGGTCCACTATGATATTCTAGACATATTGTCGAAAATATAAAAAGTCAACATTTTACTAGCCAATGTGACAAAAAAATGACTATATGATTCTAGACATTTTTTACTATTTAATCATTGTAAAATTCTTTACTTGAATCATAGTCATTTTGTCTTGTTTAAAGTAGACATTTTTACAATTTAGCTTGTAAATAATTACTGGGTTTAAAGACAATATACTCTTTCGAAATTGTCACTTTTACTTTGTAGAGTGTCATTTTGACCAAATTAATTTTGTCCTTTTATCTATGCAGTTTTACCATATTGACTGTTAAAAAACTGTCAATTTGACTATGATTCAATTTTATTTAACTAGAGATTTTTGTCACAGGGTACAAATATAAAACAGATATATACGCATTTTTTTATTTTAATAATAATAATCGTACATTCGGTAAATAACATATAATATATCATACGTTTAAAATAACTTTTATAAAAAACAAACAAAATGTTTTAGATTATATGAATTAATTGCTACATATTCTTTGGTTTTCTTCTTAACAATAAAAGAAAATAAATCATTATTATAAAGAATATTGAAGTCTTAAGTGTCAAATTAACACTTTTAACTTTGTAGTACTACATAAATAACAAACAAACATTTTTGAATAGTGTAGAATGGAATACCGATATTATATTAAAAAATTAGATCTTAATTCTCTAATTTTTGGTGTAATAGTCACAGAATCCAGGTCTATTTTATAGAATTCAATTTGTAAAAATATATAAAATGGTACTAGTTTGGGATCAAAATGTGCTCCAAATACCGTATATGAAACATGAGCAATTGGTCAAAAGCACTTACAGTATTTGATGTACTACAGTCAATAAACCTATTATCAATGCAAATTCAATACTGATCTATTGCTCCTTTAGTTGGCCCACGGGAAAGCAGAACGGGTTGATTTGTCTTTTTTTATGGACATCTGTCATTGAAAGTCCAGTCTAAAAATATTATATTTTTTTAAAGATTTAAACGTTCCATCCAATAATGTAATGAAATATCTATGTACCTTGTGGAATATAATTAGCAGGTCTACACTGGACTTGATTGTGTCTCTTGTTGCACTTGCGCGATCTTGCGCTGTTAGTGGCAATAAAAATAATAGAGCTGTAAACCCTTTTGTATAAAGATTCCAGTCTGAAAATATTGTAATAATTACTAACTATGTAAATCACAACATAATGGCAAATTACCAGAAGTTAATTCAGAATTTGAGTCCATTTTATCCACTAAAATACATGCGACACACGAGCACAATGTACTGATCATCAAATAAAAATAAAGTGAAAACCATGCTCGTTCACATAAGTTTAAATTTGTCTAGGTACACTAGTAAAATTTACTAGGGCTGATAGTATATTTTAAACTCGTTCTAACTTGTTTCATTTATTGACTTTGGTAACCAGTACAGCATACTATACTTTCAGTAAACTTTACGTTAAATTTTAGTTAATTGAAATTTTTACTTTTCTTAAAGACAAATTGACATTGTACAAATGTTTTATTATGTATTACTAGGTAACATGTTAAAATGATATTACAAAAAGTAAAATCAATTTTTACTTACTTATACTTAGTTAGAATAACATTAGAAACTAGTAAATAAAGCTTGACTAGCGACATAGAATTCAGCAATTTCTAAGAGTGTATGTGTGGATGTGTGTGTGTGTGTGTGTGTGTGAGTGTGTGTGTGTGTGTGTGTGTGTAACAAAATTTTCGTCTACGATAACTCTAATACTACAATTCCAAAAATTATAATTCTTTCGTATTCCTCTTCGTTGCATACATATGAAGAGCTGATTAGATTTTGGTTATAATTGGTCAACCGGGAGTACCATCATTTGAAGATTTTAACAGTTTTTCTTGAAAAAACTATGTTAAATGTCATTTTTAATGTTATTATAAATATTAAAGAACATTATATTCTCTATACGATTTGATTGCATTTTATACTTCATATTAAATGGATATAGAATTATAAAATTATAAAGAAATTAAATTTCATAAATTAGCCAGCTATGCTAGAAACAGCCACTATATTAAGAAAATTCTGATTGACAGATGTCAGTGTCAACTGGAATTGACATATTCGTAGTATATATATGTTGTAATTTTATTCGAAATATAGGATCTTTTTTGCACGAAACTTTCTGTATGGAATTTGTATAAAATACATACAACTGTCGAAAGGTAATGTTAGATTCTACGAGCAAAATTACATAAGCATACCAGTTTTGAACAACTACTACAATCTCCAGAAGGACAAGTCTGAAAATGGCCAAAAATCGCAAAAAAAACTAAGGTGTATGTACCCCTTGCGATTTTTTCAGTTTTTTACGATTTTAAGGAATGTTTAATAATTAATGTATACGTTGGAATATTATGATGAAAATTGGTATACTTCTGGTTTTTGGTACGAGGAATTTACTGGTGAGGTCGTTGAAGGCGTACCGCACACCCATTTTTGGCTATGAGGATGGTGTGGTTTAAAGAAGGGACGAAATTTTTAAAAAATTAAAAATTCTGAAAATTTGTATTTAAGTAGTTTAAAGGGTGTAGATTTAAGATTTTAAAACCACAGCTCGATATCTCTTTTCGTGTCCGAGATATTCGTCCTAAAAACTTTGCTCAAAAATGCCCATTTTTGGGTCATATCCCAAAAATGGTCAATTATACACCGCTGGCGATATCACCATTAGATTCTACGAGCAAAATTACATAAGCATACCAATTTTCATAATTTTTTAACAACTATTACAATCTCCAGAAGGAAAAGTCTGAAAATGGCCAAAAATCGCAAAAAATCTAAGCTGTACCCCTTATGATTTTTTCAGTTTTTGGTGATTTTAAGGAATGTTTAATAATTAATGTATCCCTTGGAATATTTTGATGAAAATTGGTATACTTATGGTTTTTGGTACGAGTAATTTACTGGTGAGGTCGTTGAAGGTGTACCGCACACCCATTTTTGGGTATGAGGGTGGTGTGGTTTAAAAAAGGGACGAAATTTTTTAAAAAATTGAAAATTCTGAAAATTTGTATTTAATTAGATTGAAGGGTGTAGATTTAAGATTTTAAAACCACAGGTCGATATCTCTTTTCTTTTTCGAGATATTCCGTATTTTTTACAAAATAGTGAATACACCCTTTCTCTCGGTTATTATTGCATATATATCAATTTTTCACATTTAATGTTATTATAAATATTAATAAAGAACATTGTATTCACTATACATACAAGAAATTTAGAATCTTTTGCAAGGAACTTTGTGTTTGGATTTTAGAGAAAATACATAGGCATTTACGAAAATTCTACCGGTAGATACCGCATCTACCGACTGTGTTCAAAAACACAAGTCGAAAATTGTTCAATATCTACCAGATCCATCTACCGGATTCATGAAGAATCTAATCTCAAAAAAAGGTAGTGATGCAAAGCGAAGCGCGCGCGTTCAGTGAAAATGTGTTCAAAGTAGAACCCTGCTCAATTTGTTAACTACATCAAATTTCTAACCTGTTTAAAATTTTCAATTTTTTTCATAGGTTATAGATTTAACCTATTTACCACTTGCGTTCTTAAAATATCGATTCCGGTAACTATACCCTGATAGCAGTCCACCGGTAGAATTTTCGTAAATACCTCATATAACTGACGGAAGGTAATGTGCTGGCCACATCAGATTTTTTATTTTTACTTATTGCAGGCTGTAATAAAGATGACACTTTTTAGTCTTCAAATATATTAGACTCCTTTTTGCATGACTGCACAATATATCTATGTAAGAGATATAGGAAACCATCGTCAATAGGTGGCAGTTTTAAACACATTAAATATTATTATAAAATATCTTTTATAATAGATAGATAATACTAAATTATCATTTGTGTCACTTTTTATACCCTATAATTTTGGGGGCTTAACTGGGATTGACAGAAAAAATATCTGATGTGGCCAACACATAACCTCTCGCCAGATATTTTACCTGGTTGTACGCATAAAACGAAAAATATTTTTAAATACAAATACATATATTCATGTCTCACTACAAAATAATTCTCACATATATTTGCAAAATCTACGGCATATTTTAAAATAAATTATGTACAATACATACATTTTCTTTATATTCAATATCCTGAAATTTTCTTTCTTTATATTCGTCATTTTTTCGCAAATTCCTTTTATATTCTTTTTTACGTATATTCTTTTGCATTGTTGGCTTTTTTTTATTTTCATAATCTTCATAATAATGTACAAATATTTTTGACAGAGGCAAACAAATATTTTTGGCATTTATGTGTCAATTACAAACATTTGAATTTCTTGCCTTGTAGTAGTTTGATCTGAGATTATTTACATCAAATTATTTTATATGCCTTTCTTTATCTCTAAATCTAAACAAGATATAATAATGAATTTATATTTATCGAATAAAGAATTTAACGTTCTTTAATATAAGTATTTACATAAATTTTCGATAAATAATATTTAGATGATTTTTTTCTTGTAACTACTACTTCCGGTTGTTCAATTGTTACCAAAACTGACTGGACTCTTCCCATTATTGCTAGATTGAGGAATCCGTAGTTAAAAATGTCTTAAGTCTTATAGTATTTGAGATATAGTGAATCCAACATCCACACACACGCACGCACGCACGCACGCATGCGCACGCGCACACGCACACGCACGCGCACACTATCACGCACACGCACACGCACACGCACACGCACACGCACACGCACACGCACACGCACACGCACACGCACACGCACACACACGGACATCATCGTAAAAATGTTATCGGATTCTTAAAACGTGCTTATTCACTAAAATCTGGATATGCGATTTTTAGCATGAATACAATACCTCTCTTACCGAGAGGTAAAAATAATAGTCTAAATTTATTTTATCAAGATTAGCCTATACATTTTTTTTTAAATTGCGGTAACCCCAGATAATTATCTTAAGCCAATAAGTGAAATGTAAGTTTATATTTATCATGAATTTTAAAAAAATAATTTAATTAATTTCCTTATTAAAGAACATACATCGTCGTGTGTGAAAATGTCTAATTTTTTAATGACAAGTTACAACAATGAGTAAGTTAAAGTAATTTGGTAGAAAACACTCGATTCCGTTGGTAATCATACAAATTACACATTAGCAACATTTTACCATTATATAGAACGTCGAGAGGATATGAGAAATGTTAGCAATTAATGCGTAAGCTCATCATGCTAGTCATTACTAAAATGAGAGCCTCGAAAATTTGTTACAAGAAATTCATACACTTCACGACACGGAATTGTAAAGTAACACGAAACGTAATTATAGCGTCAAATCTGAAAATTATTACAGAGAGCAACGAAAGGTAAGTTTAATTTAAACATAATCGTCGTATGTAAACTCTTATAATTTTTCATAATACCATACTGTTAAATATGCTTTTTCATAATACCATACTGTTAAATGTGCTTTAACAGTACTGTATGCTCAACCGATATATGCATCAAAACAGCCACGGCCGTTATTTTTTATAACAGTACAATTATTAAAAATCATGTGTTCCAAAAAAAATCGCAGTGTCATGAAATTGTCATGAAGAGCTGTCACCTGTCAACATGCCATAGAAAATAGAATTTTAAGAAGATATTTTATGTTATTATGAAAAATACTGAACGTCACACGGCTGATATACAAATAACAGACACGGTTGATTATAAAATCTCGGCTATCGCCTCGATTTTACAACATTCAACCTCATCTGTTATTTGCTACATATCAGCCTTATGAAGTTAATAACTATAACAGTACTGTATGCTCAACCAATATATGCGTCAAAACAGCCACGGCCGTTATTTTTTATAACAGTATAATTATTAAAAATCATGTGTTCCTAAAAAAGTCGCAACATCATGAAATTGTTATGAAGAGCTGTCACCTATCAATATGCCATAGAAAATAGAATTTTCAGAAGATATTTTATGTTATTACGGAAAATACTGAACGTCACACGGCTGATATGCAAATAACTGGCTCGGTTGATTGTAAAATCTCGGCTATCGCCTCGATTTTACAATATTCAACCGCGTCTGTTATTTTCTTCATATCAGCCTTATGACGTTAATAACTATATGTGTTGTATTAATGAACATACAATAATAACACTACTGTTGATTTACTACTATAGTAATTCAATATGAGTGTGCGTGCTCACGATCCAGAGGCAGCAACATCCAAAATTGTATACACGTATGTACAACATTTTTACATTAATTTCTTTTAAAATACACCCTGCATGCATTTACACACTTGTTCCACCTTTCGTACAAATGTCCAAAACACTCCTGGAAGCCATTTTTTGAAAATGTCTCTACTGAATTTGCGTTGTCCGTTTAATTTCATTTTTAGCCATGGGTACAAGTAAAAGTCGGCTGGTGCAAGATTGGCAAAATAGGAGGGGTATTTTTGAGTGGTTACAATGTACTTAGCAAAGTAATTTTTCACCATCAGGAAGAGATTTATCGGAGCGTTGTCATGCAGCAAAACCCAAACGTTTCCTGTCCAATTTTCGACTCGTAGGCGTTGAAGGATCTCCACTAAAGTTCCTTGTGTACAGTTTGGCCTTGAGGAATGAATTCGTGGTGAATCGAGCTCTAGTAATCAAAAAACATCTCCTGATCATGTTTTCTTAGCTTTTGTCCAAGCGAAATTTTGAATGTGCCGCTCGTACACAGTCGATGCATAAAACAACCTACAGCTTTCGCAGACAGTAACTAAAACGGGTGCTGAGTGGCTCGACGCTTTTTCTAATGGTGACTGCCAAACCAAGAGAAAGAAATTTCTAGCTATCACCTGTCACTTGTTTGGCTCTAGACAACGATTCCGGGTACTTTTTGACGCAACCCCATACGTAGAAAAGTAAGAGTTCTCATAAATAATGTAATTTTGTACTTGCTTTTCAATACACGAGATGTGGAATTATAATCTAGTCAATAGAGTTTTTTACCCTACAAAAGGTGGAGTAGAAACGATTTTAACATACGTTGTTTTGGTCGCGACGAAGATGAAAAATTTAAGTTCTTGACCTTGGGGAGGCTCGGCGCGAGTCGCCATCTTGCATCAAAATTGCAAAAATAAGTTTTTTTTTTTAATTTGGCAATATTCTCAAAACAGTATTCCGTATCAAAATTTTACATGAATACAAAATTAAAACTCGTAAATTTTAAAATAGTAAAACCTATTAAACTAAGTATTAAATACTTAATATCGTTTATTTTTTAAATCATTTAATTTATTCCTAAATTGCTATTTTGGTTAACTATTTTTAACATAAGGTACGAATCCTTTTTGTACAAAAATTTACAAACTACATACTATAATTCTGAATAAATCTGTAAGTTCTACAGATCTGTAAATCTGTAAAAAAAAACTGACAAAAACATATCTATTTTTGTTGATTAATATAAAATTATACATAATAGTGCAGCTTTCGTTGCGATTTTGTTCATTATTCACCGATTTACAGTTCTGTAAGACTTACAGATTTGTTCAGAATTGCAGCATAATTTTGTATTTTTGTAAAATTTTGATACGGGCTACTGTTTTTAAGAAAATAGCCAAAAGGGAAAAAAACTCTTTTTACAACTTTGATCCAACATGGCAACTTGCACTGAGTCTCCCCAAGCTCAAGAACTTGAATTTTTCGTCCCCGTCCAGACCTAAACAACATTATGTTAAAATCGTTTGTACCCTACCTTTTGTAAGGCAAAGGTCTTTTTTGGTCTCCATTGCCTGAACTATTAATAGCATTTTTTTAAAAAGTTACAAAAGGCAACCTATTCAAGTACGAGTTTGAAATTTGGAGACAAGCGCATAGCAGTGAATAGGCGAATGAACGGGTGCTTGAATAGCATTCTATAACGAGGGTTTCATACTATTTTCTCTGTCTCGGCTTTCATTTACAGTTTACATGATTTATTTATAAAACAGTTGACAATTTGTGTAGCGGCAGTTTTAAATGAAACACATTGTACTCGTATGTACATATTATGAGGAAATATAATGACAACGAATTGCAGACCCCTAAACAGTCGCACATAATTTAATTACTTAATAGTTTTATCATACCGATTTTATCATTTTAACTCCCTCGCCATCCTAATACCCACTTCCCCTAATTTCTTCTCATTATGTTACTGGCGTGGAAAGTGTATCAGCTATATCCAGCAAAGCAACACCATATTGAGAATCCGTTGACCGGTGGAGTCGCAGTCCAGTCGCACGCGTTGCGTTATCCACCGTCCAGCCAGACAGTTCGTCTTCCGTGTGCAGTTAGCGAGATAGCATCTTAATTATGAGTAAAACGCGTTATCTGCACATCAGCAACCGCTGCCGCTGCCACACGAGGCTCAGTGCGAGTGCACTTACACACTAGTATGATATGAACGAAGTCATGTGTGGATATGTTGGGATGGACTAGAAATTACACTTAGCGTACAAAAGATGATGATGATACGGGGTGTTGAATGATTGTTTGTAACATAATGTAACTTTTTATTTAGTTGGATGACGTATAAATATTAGACAATTATTATTAATTAAGGAGGACAGATATATTAAAACAATCATCCGTTACCGTTCAGAAAAAACAACTTCAAAATTTACTTATAAAAACTAACTTTAGGTGGCTATGGGAAAAGCAGAGTTGCGTTGCACTTGAGTCAGAAATTGATAATATAATAAAAGCCTACAGCGAATTGCTTTATGAAGAGGATACCAGAAGAATAATACATTCCACATATAATCCATCCTATCAAACTTACATAACCAGCTATAATTACCTATCAATGAACATTCCTTTTGCTATTCTCAAGTTATACACTCAACTTAGAACATCAAATTCAAAAATATTTCATCATTTTCAAGATGGTTTTTGCCACAAATTTTACGATGATGAGAACTGCAGTGTATGCATCTTCAAGAAGAAAAAAGCCTAAACCACTTCCTGCTGCACTGTCCAATATATAATTCCATGCAAGCCAAATTCATCCATAAATATATATCTTACTCTGTTCCACAAAATTCAATTAATCGTTTACTTACAAATGCAACCACTCACTCCAATGATGATGGACATCGCTAACTACTTCAAAAACCCATTGAAATTAAGAGCATTTGTACTAAATCTATAATATAAACTAAAATTAGTGTGGCCGCAAGACCAAGACCAGTCTTGGTATTGTCTCGTCTCGTCTTGGTTTTGTCGAGACTTTGGTCTCGACTAAAAAGCCAAGACGAGACAAGACCAGTATAGAGTCTTATCGAGAAAGTCTTGAAGTCTCGACAAACTCTCGACTTCAGTTCTTCGGTATTTTTCCAAAATATTTTTCGAAAAGTGCTTGAAAAATTAAAAGTAGTGCTATTAATACCATTTGAAAATTCATAAAAACAAGAAACATTTTAAGTTTTAATCTTGTGTTCCTGAAACATTAATTTATGTAAATATAAAAATTCAAATACTATTAAAAATTAGCAGATTAGACTGGAAGCTCGACTAAAATTTCCAAAAATTGTAAACATTGCAAAAGAGGTACAATACTCGCATTCATGTTACATTTACACAAATAAAGAAATAACAGCATATTTACTGCATAGATTTTAGTATAATAGAAAAATTCATAAATCATTAAAAAGTTACATTACAATGTATAAGTAGGATAAAAACTAGCCAGTATAAACCAAATATTTAAAATTTTATAAATTTATTTATGTCCTATAAAATATACTAATTTTCAAGTTGACTAATATTATTTCCAATTTCAAACAGAATAAAAGTTATACCTACCTACAATGTAAAATATCATATTTGAAAGTAAACATATACTCTTAAAGTACCAATTACTATATCGCTTTTACTCTAATATCTGTGGCGCATTTTCCACGACAGCAATGAATATCGGTTTTATTTATTTTTTTGTAATTTATTTTGTTTTATATAATTTAATACTGTACCTACTGAAATTGCGACCTAGTGCTGCTGTACTGAAACATGTAATATTCACTTCTAATATACAGTATTTTTCATATATTTCCAAAAATACCTGTTGTGATTCTCAGAATGGCGAGAAAATGAAAAATGTTTAATTAAACTGTTAACTGAAGAGTAAAGCAATGAAAGACCAATCGTTGAATTGTTTAAAGATGATGAAGTATGGCATAAATGGTCCAAAACGTGTAGTTTAAAAAGTTCTTTATTACGGACGTTTCGAGCTTAAGATAAGCCCATCTTCAGCTATCGTTGAAATATACATTAATTTTTAACAATTTTAACTTCAGTATTTCACCAACTCCGAATTGATTCGGTTTAATGGTTGAAATGCTGGTTTAAAATTCAAAAATTTGTAAATGACTTAGTTCGTATTTTTCATCGTTATTAATACAATTGTAATGATATGTTGTTACGAATATTGTTAAAAATTAATGTATATTTCAATGATAGCTAAAAATGGGTTTGCCCTAAGCTCGAAACGTCCGTAATAAAGAACTTTTTAAACTACACGTTTTGGACCATTTATGCCTTCCTTCATCATCTTTAAACAATTAAACTGTTAACAATATTTTATGTCAGAAAGCACTCGTACAAAATGTAAATAAATTTGACGTCCTACTGGCCGCCATGACAGATACGCTTACAGCGCCGCCAGCGGATTCTGCGGGTTCCAATGGCAGAAAAATTGACACGAACCTATGACGTCACAAATAATTTCAGGCATACAAAAATTGATATCTCGCTTACTAATTCGAATTTGACCATCGCGTTTTTACCAATATTCTTAGATTTCTATATATTATCAGAAAAATATAAAAAATATACTCTCGAAATTTTTATTTAATGAAACCTCAAAATCATCGTACGTACATTAATAATGTTTATTAAGAAAATTAATCATGCCAGGTATAATGAATACAAATTACAATTAAATATTAAACTAAACTTAAATAAACTGTTCTGTATAACCCAAAATGCTGAAAGTGATATTCAACTGACTATTTCACTCATAAATATATAAACCAATCCAAATTCAGGATTCTACCTAGTTACCAAGTTTCACTTCGGCAAAACACTGTCACAAAAATTTTTTCGCACCCTTTAAGCCAATAAGATGTCGTATTTTTACAAGTGAGTTTTGATAAGCGAAATTTTTTTGACGTTTTAGAAATATATTGTTTACATACCTGTCAAAGTCTGTATAATTTCAGTGTTATCAGTTTTTATTAAAATCGAGTCGATTCGGACAGGAGTCTATTTAAAACGATGCAAAAGCAAACTGAAACATAATACCTCTAAACACAATAAAAATTACAAGATTTTTGTCAAGAAAAAATTATATAAATGATTACCTGATTTTTATTTTGGAAATAGTCATCCGAATACCATTCGTGGTTAAATTTTATCCTGGAAAAATTTTCCGATTGCTTTACTCGAGCCTGTTGCCAACTCGTGATTTTTTTGTCAATGTCACTCAATAAATTGCTAGGCAACCGGCTCTCGTAACAATCTGAAAAATTTTCCGGCTAAAATTTACCACTTATGATATTATATATGACAATATGTACCTATATATTTTTCAATTTTAAGCAAAACTTAAAAAAAATGTAAGGGGAGCAACGGACATCAGTCTGTCTGGAAATGATGTCAGGAACAATTAAAGCTCTAACCTTACTTTCAAATATATTTAACAAATTATATTGCAAAGCTATAAATAAATACGACCTCTATTCAACAAAGTATTTACGGAGTTAAATAATAATGTAAATAGTTGTATCATCATTTGCAATGTATAATAAAATACAAATATCAATTACCTTTAACCTTCATAAATTTCATCTTATGAAAACATAGTGTTATTTTTAGACTATTGGCCAATAAATCACAATCAAAAATTATTTCCAAAATCTGTTGCATTCAAAAATTTCTTAATTATCATCCCTTGAAAACTGTTCAACCACCCACCCATTTCCAACACCAACACCCATCAATTAATTCTAACCTATCAACAAATCTTTCTAACCTCAACATGTGACAGCTGTTTGAGGTTAAGGGAAGTAGAGAAGATTTGTGAATGATGTTTCCAGGACTAGAGGGAATGCAGAGAGAGCCTTGCTTTGCTGTGCTGACCTGCCTCAATGCAGGTGACAACTCTGTGTTGTACCCGTGTCGTAGTCGTGGGAGCTAGGCACTAAAACAAAGCGAGGATTCGATAAATTGCCGTCACGTGGTGTCTGCGCATTCCTGCCGTTCAGGTTAGGATAGAACAGCACTGGATTAAGGAGGTGGAAGAGATTTATTTTGTAACTTTTAAAAAGTTTGAAGCTACAAAAAAACATAAATAGTCGTATCATCCAAAATACATACAGGGTGTTAATTAAAAAGCGGACTATAGTTCTTTAACGTGGAAAATCAGTTTTTCCCTGCGTCTTCCCAATTAATTTTAGGCAAAAATGTTTTAAATAAAAGTTGTAGATAATTCATTTCTACGCCTAAATCACTAAACAGGCTTTATTTTGCATGTTTGGTGATCTGTAAAATGAAATTTGATATTTCATAAATGCATATCATTTAAACTGTGAAATTCGGTTTTCATATATTTCTGGAACAGTCAAGAACGTCTCGAACTATATAACAATGCGTGGGTAATAACGTTTATCTCCCCCTTGTTTACATAACGGCCCTTCTCCCGTCACCCGCCTACCGCACACTACACTATGTTATCGATCGTCTATCTAGGCTCTTCATAAACACTAGAAAGCTTCTATTCATGGCGTCGGTTCACAAGCGCTGGCCGGGGCTTGCGGACCAAGTGTCGTAGGTACCTACCCTCTCACGATACATTATTTACAGATTTAAGTAATGACTATTGACAATATACTACTCATATGGGAATTCATATGAACAAAAAAGAGGGCGCATACCAGGCATCAGCTGACTGGTCCTTAAATGCTGCCGAGCGTAAATAAGAAGTTGAAGTTATTGTTCCGTGCAAAACACTTTTTAAAGGATAACTATAAAACATAAAAATGTCATTTAGAGATACCTGTGCTTCATTTATTATCTCTGTCAGCGGCGAATTGTTTTCATAGTGCGTGTGCGTTTTATCAAAATCATTGTCCTTTTACATAATCTTTTAATGTGATATTAAAAAAAATTGTTTCATTCTAAACATATTTTTATCTGTAGATAAAGTACACTGAAGATTGTGTTCCTTTTCGTGGTCACTTCCATTCGGCGTTGTCTATTTTATCAGGGCAATATATTTGCCCAACCGATACCTGGTTTAGGTTTTGTCAGAACACGAATACTTGCAATTCTTTCACTTCTCCATATCTTCTTTCTGTTTCGACATTGATATGGATTGGTTTCGTAACAGTTTTTATCAGACTTAATTCTTTTACCGCAGGAAATCTTTCAAATACTTTCATGACACGGCAGATTACAATACTGAATATTTCACATACTCAGTAAGAACTATTTATTAAAAGAAATAATGGGACATTTAGTCGATATGATTTTGTTTTGTAAATTTGCTCATATGTGTACGTTTCATAAACTTATTTGAGCTTCATTAGACTAATGAAAATGTTATAATATTATCGGCTATAAGAGAAATACTTTATAAAATACATACCGGTACAAGAATATTATAAAAATAACATGATTCCATTATAAACGAGTAAACGAAAAGTTTTTTAATATTCATTCATTCGGATGAAGGTCACATAAATGTCCGATATTAAACAAATGAGTTAAATTAATTCGTATAGATTTATAGAGAATTCTACAAAAAATAATCTTAAGATTAATACAATTTATTATATAGAATAACTTTAAATGTGGACATATGTAGCTTAGCCACCGATTTCTAGATTTACAAAAACACGATTTAAATAAACTTGTATGAGAAAGTGTAATGTTTCACAAATGTTGTTTCAAAGATTTTCTTAACAAAAATAAATTTTGTTTGTACCTAACATAACCGTTTCGTTCAAAGTAAATTATTTTGATATTCTATACATATACGAAATTCGTGAAAAATAATGAAATATCTAAGATTTTAGGGGTATAATATTAAAATGCAATAACCCTTCTTGTACAATTGGAAAGAGAGAAAAAAATAATTATTTTTTTAAGACACAAGCACAAGCACAAGCACAAGCACAAGCACAAGCACAAGCACAAGCACAAGCACAAGCACAAGCACAAGCACAAGCACAAGCACAAGCACAAGCACAAGCACAAGCACAAGCACAAGCACAAGCACAAGCACAAGCACAAGCACAAGCACAAGCACAAGCACAAGCACAAGCACAAGCACAAGCACAAGCACAAGCACAAGCACAAGCACAAGCACAAGCACAAGCACAAGCACAAGCACAAGCACAAGCACAAGCACAAGCACAAGCACAAGCACAAGCACAAGCACAAGCACAAGCACAAGCACAAGCACAAGCACAAGCACAAGCACAAGCACAAGCACAAGCACAAGCACAAGCACAAGCACAAGCACAAGCACAAGCACAAGCACAAGCACAAGCACAAGCACAAGCACAAGCACAAGCACAAGCACAAGCACAAGCACAAGCACAAGCACAAGCACAAGCACAAGCACAAGCACAAGCACAAGCACAAGCACAAGCACAAGCACAAGCACAAGCACAAGCACAAGCACAAGCACAAGCACAAGCACAAGCACAAGCACAAGCACAAGCACAAGCACAAGCACAAGCACAAGCACAAGCACAAGCACAAGCACAAGCACAAGCACAAGCACAAGCACAAGCACAAACACACACACAAACACACACACACACACACACACACGCACACACACGCACACACACGCACACACGCACACACGCACACACGCACACACGCACACACGCACGCACGCACGCACGCACGCACGCACACACACACACACACACATCGATGAGAAAAATATACGTTAACTTGACTTTGAAAAGGCGACTTATGAAAAGTCAATTTAATGGTGCGTTTACACATAAGGTCAAATAGACTTCACTTTACGTTTGTTACTTGTCCTTCACTCAACTTTGACTTTAACAGCAAAGTAAAGTTTAGTTATAATACGTGTGATGTAAGTTACCTGTTTCACTATTATCATATAATCATAAAAAGAATAAATTATTTATAGAAAAAATGGATAGTAAACTACAGTTACTAAATTTAAGCGCGATATTTTTAAATAATATAACTATGCAGCAACAATATTGAATGCGAAGTAGATTAAAAAATAATTGCATAAAATATTTTAAAATTCGAGAATATTTTAAATTCAGATATAAAACACAAAATTGTGTAATTAAATATCTCGGAATTTGTGGATGAAAACTAGATGTCACTGTTAGTGGTTCACACAAATTTTTAAAAGTCACTTATATGAGTCAAGTCTATTTTATTTTGGACTTGACTTTAGGAAGAAAAGTAATAGGAGAGAGTGTTTACACAACGGCAAAAGTCGCCTTTTGAAAGTCAAAGTCAAGTCAAAGTACTTTTTTGTTATACGTGTAAACATAGTCAATACCTTCCTTCTCTAAAGGTGACGGAAGGTAAAAAACTAACAAATTCAGTTTTTCGTTATTATCTCTTGCCCTATGAGAATATTTGGATGGCCCCCCTGTAGGTGCACAAAAAGTTCAATTTAACCGACATTGTATCTCTTATAGTTATCGAGATCCCAATGATGGCAGCTCTAAATGAGACACACTCTATTTTAGGTTAGGTGAATTTAATGGTGTTAAAAACTTCAATATTATACAAACTAATAACTTTTTTAAAACTTTGATAGTCCGTAACTACAATTTCAGTTCTAGCGTTGATATAAATAATCTTTGTTGTAATATGTTACTAGGGTGGATGACTCCACAACCCCACTACCGGTCAATTCTAAACCAAATCTCAATTCTTAACTGAAATTAAATATAGATTTTTTCTGTTATAACTAATGTGTAAAACTGGCTTGTACAAGTTTATTTACAGAATATAGGAGTTCATTAGTTATTTTATGGTAAAATACTCACCTCTTCTTAATGTCATAGTAGATTAAAACTTGCTTAATGTTTCTGTATAGTATACGTGTATGTAAATGCGTGTGAATATGAATAATAATGTACCCAGGTGTAATTTTAGCTACGCGGTCCTTTGAAGCACCTAATTGTTAGTAGTAGGCGGCCACCGAATAATCAAGCCTACGGCCAGAATCTTCTGTTCTTCCAAGAATGACTTTTCATTTGTATAAATCATATCTTAGGTCTGCATTGCATACAAATTACTAGAAAATTTCAGACTTGCTATAAAAGTGAAACCTATTCCATTGTTTGTTTTATAAAAATAAACTACTTATTCTTCATAGAGTTTCTTCATTATTTACTGGTAAAAACTGAAATTAACATAAAATAGAAATGCAACACAAAAACGTATAAATCATTTATGGATGTTTATCTATTTACACATAATTTATTCTTGAATATTTTCCTTTTAAAGAATAAGTTTGATATTTCCACACAGGAGTATTTGACATTATTATAGCTGTTTATTTATGTGAGTTCTACGAATTATTACGTACCGACAAGCGTTTATACATACTTAAAACGTTACTAAACATAAAGTGAATACAGATGATTTACCACACGTTAGAAGTCAGGATATTCTTCATGTAGGAATACCTTAAACGTTTGTGTAATTATACATACAGCTAGCTATACCAGGTAAATGGTTTTGACTTTTAAGTCTTAATTTCAGATTTGATTTAAGATGTAAAATGAGGAAACGTCCTGGCAGCACAAGACTTTATATTCTTCATACTTCATATTTCATTTTACAGAGAAAGTAATGACTATTATTTTCTTTAAAATGTGTATCCTCGAACTTAAAACTATAAGAAAGAAACGAAACTATGAAAATATTCTACTGGCTATTTTAAGTAATAAATAAATCAAATGTTAAATTTTTAACAAGAAAATGAAATTTATTTTGATTGAAAAAATATAAATATACTATTGCTTTGACACTTCCTAAAGGTATCAGACATCCGACCTTAAATCTCTTCGTGAAAAAGACACACTTTCTATTTTTGTTGCATAAATAACTATTAGGTAATTACTAGCAACTTAGAAATAAATACAAATATATAGTAACCAACATAATTAGAGCGAATGTCAAAGTATCTTTCATAAAATTTTAAAATCGATTTATTCAGTTACTAAACGTTCAAAATAAAATGTAATTGTTCTTTCCCATATGAAATGCCTATGGGCCCGGTTTTCCTGTTATACCCGAGATATTTATTTTTATTTACAGGGTGTTTCATCTAATAGTACAAGGCTTGGGACTATGAATTCTAGACTCCAACACGAGAAAAAATCCTAATAAACAATGGTGCTACAGAGTGATCCAGAATGATTGAAGGTCACGTGACAAGAATCAGTTCTGATTATGATCAAAATTATCTTCCATGGAAAAGTATTTTGAATTTTTTGACATACAGTTTGTTTTTAACTTTTAAAATTAAACTGATATTTATTCAAATCGTTGCGTTAGATGTTGTTTACGAATGAACATGACAAGTTTATTTTGGAAGTATAGTTTCTTTTTGCAAGGAATGATTGAAATGGGTGGTAATATGTACGCCAATGCAATCTGTGAATCGTATTTCACTATCACAGTGATGCTGCAAACAAAAAATCAGAACGAGGCGGAATCTTCAATAATTCTGGATCACTCTGTATAATCGAAGATTCCTTTTAAGTTTAGCGTCATACTGAAATAGCAGCAAATAATTGGCGTATATCCTTGTATCCCCTTTTGTTTAATTTATTTGACACTTAAGTAATTAAAACCCATTTCAATCCGATATATAATTATTACACCGGTTATTTAATAATTTTAGAAGAGTTCTAATTCAAAAGATAGTATTGCAAAGCCTTCTGTATTTGATAAAAATGTAATATTCATCATTTACTATTGTTTTTTTAAATAATGCTGAGTTATGTGTTGAATACAATGGATTTCATTTAAAATATTTGCTCTAAGATTCTTTTTATAATTATTTATAACCCAATAGAAAAATAAATAAAACTAACCTACTACTTTCTGTTTTTTTATAAAATCCTCAGTATCTCAGTTAGGAGGCGTTATAGCACCAATGTTTATTCGAATTTTTTTCTCGTATTGGTATCTAGAATTATTCATAGTCCCAAGCCTTGCACTGTTACATGAAACATCCTGTATAGTATAGAGGGTCACGCTAGAATTATTCAAAATAAGACACATTGTTCATATTTTTTAAAATTATATCAATTGTGACATCAATATCTTTTTCAGACAAAATCCTTCTATTCTACCCAGTAATTTTATAAGTAAAAAAAATAGCAAAAATTAACCTTGCTGGATCAGATAAGTATGGCGGGTATCTTATAACTTCTTGTCTATTCCAAAAATCTAATGTGGCCAGCACATAACCTCTCGCCAGATATTTTACCTGGTTGTACGCATAAAACGAAAAATATTTTTAAATACAAATACATATATTCATGTCTCACTACAAAATAATTCTCACATATATTTGCAAAATCTATGGGATATTTTAATATAAATTATGTACAATACATACATTTTCTTTATATTCAATATCCTGATTTTTTTCTACTTTCCTTTTCTTTTTCTTTATATTCGTCATTTTTTCGCAATTTCCTTTTATATTCTTTTTTACGTATATTCTTTTGCGCTGTTGACTTTTTATTTATTTTCATAATCTTCATAATGATGTACAAATATTTTTGACAGCGGCATACAAATATTTTTGATAGTGACATTTATGTGTCAATTACAAATTTTTTAATTTCTTGCCTTGAAGTAGTTTGATCTGAGATTTTTTACATCAAATTATTTTATATGCATTTCTTTATCTCTAAATCTATAGAAGATATAATAATGAATTTATATTTAGGTATCGAATAAAGAATTTAACGTTCTTTAATATAAGTATTTACATAAATTTTCGATAAACAATATTTAGATGATTTTTTTCTTGTAACTACTACTTCCGGTTGTTCAATTGTTACCAAAACTTAATCAACTCTTCCCATTATTGTTAGATTGAGGAATCCATAGTTAAAAATGTCTTAAGTCTTATAGTATTTTAGAAATCGTGGATCAAACATCCACACACACATACGGACATCATCGTAAAAATGTTATAATCGGATTCTAGGGACCGTAAAACGAGCTTATTCACTAAAATCTGGATATGCGATTTTTAGCATGAATCCAATACCTCTCTTAGCGAGAGGTGAAAACTGAAGGAAATGCTTTTGGTTAATTTCATATTTTCACTCATAGCAATATTTTAAAACATTGTTTAATTAACTTCTAACTTAACTTTGGTTACTTAATTTTAAATGACATAAATAAATGTTTAAAATGTTAATGCAAACCTGATTTAATTATTCTCAACAAATTTAGGCGTAATCCAAGTGTATCTATTCTTTCAACTTCCAACTACATAATATTAGTCTAGGACACAACTATTTTCTTAAAATAACGATTTGGCTGTGACATATATAAAATGAATGTACCTATACCGAAATAAATCTCGTCATCCACATATTCGCACCGTTCCCACGAGCTGCGGGCGCCTTGTAACCGATAGGCCCCTCGAACTTTGGGCCTGGGACAGGTCCAGAGTCCAGGACATTACCACTGCCTGCCCCATCATATTCTATTGTTTTTATTGTCGCACAGATGCACCATACTGTTAGCTGTTGTTTCAACACAGGCCTTACCTCATTGGAATTTTTAACATTCTATTTGGTCGTGTTCAAGTTGGGGATATCTGTATGGGAATTTGCTTCTGGATGTTTTGGATGCCTCAACCAGGTAATAAATCTATAAAAATATTCCAAAATTATTTTGCAAACATAAATTATATAATATTGTGATTCGAAGAATAGTTGTAGGTGTGATAACATCACTTTTCACCTGGAATTGAAATACACTGCAGGCTAAAATTGTCAGTATTTATAAAAATAATACTTTTTCCACTACGTTCAACGATTTGTGAAAATTTAATCTAAACAGCTTTTCAAATTATCCTTCCCGTCTGAAGTAAACTATTTACGAGTTATTTCTGAATCAAAAGTGACCCCTATTATAAAGCTCTCACCACACCTAGGTGACGTCTGGCAAACGTCCACTACGGTGAAAACTTGTCATTATTATCGAAATCTGAATCTAGTATATATTAGACGATTATAATTTTATTACAAAGCGTAGTTAATAAACGAATAAAAAAATATTAATTTTTTTCTTCGGCTTTTCCCTATTTTATTAGGGGTCGTTGTTCCGTACTCTCTTTTCCCACTCACTCCTGTCCAACGCAACTTCTTCACACAGTCCTTCCTTTCTCAAATCTTCTGCGACACAGTCTTTCGACCATCTCTTTGGCTTTCTTTTCCCTCTTCTACCCTCCACCAGCATTCCGCTTACCACCTTCCAGGATAGTCTTCATCCCGTCTCATTACATCAGTATTGCCAGATTTAGTGAATTTTAAAGGTATTCGGTGATTTGGTGAGAAACTTCTACATAAATAAATATAAGGATTCAGCAGACACGTGTCTCGAGCAACCTTGAAGCGCTTGGAATCAGCTGATTTGTATGCGCATGTCACTTTGAGAAGAACAATGTCATTTTGACAAATCCAATGCTTTCACTTATTTTGATTTCGTGCTGCTAAATTGTTATTATTTTACAAATTTCAGTCATTAAAACACATGATATTAAAAATATTAATTTTTGTTATAAAAAACTATTTCGTTGGCCTAAATAAAATATAATTAACCCCATTCAATCATTCAATAAATAGTTTGTTGAGATATCTAATATTATAAATAATTTAAAGCACAGAAAACAGCAAGCAGCTGTTTGCCTGTGTTTAAAGGTAACGCAGCGTAACGTTTTTTTTTTTTTTTTAATATAATGTAACACTATTTACAAATTTTGATATTCGGTGATTTCTAGTGATTTTTATAAAGATTTTCTGGTGAAAATATTTATAAACGTCTGGCAACACTGCATTACATACCCAGACCATAAGCATCTACAATTGAAAAATACAATGTTATGTTACATAGCTATCATCCATATTTCACATAACTTACAATTTTTAATTGTCTATGTTATCATTTTACCATAATTACTATCATCAAACATTAAATTAAGAGATTATGACTATCCTTACTAGGTAGAATAGAATAGAATATCTTTATACTGTTTATAGTTTGGTATGCTTCGTACAAAGGTGGTGTAAACACTAACACATTAGTATAGTCGGTACCTATGTACCTACTAGTATATGTTACGGTAAATTTGATTAATCCAGGGACTATGCATAGTCACCGGCTATTACATGTATTGTCGCCTCCAATGTCGGGGAATTTTCATAATGTAAATATAATGGATTAAAAATGCATAAGTATCAAGAAATAACTTCATGCACAAAACTCTCCCCGAGTTTTCCGAGAGTAATTTTTGTGCGTTGGGTGAGATTACTGTTGATAGTTTTCAACGGTAAGTATTGGAGATTATCAATAATATCCGATATGTTTGCATATTCTCCAATATTATTGAGGTTTATACATAATAGCCGGTGATTATGCATAATCACCGATTTATCATATTACCCGTTACATATACATTTTGATACCTACCCAAAATAGTTAACCAGACTATTGCTCGGTTGCAGAAACGTTCATCAACGCGTTGTTCGGTTAGCAGTCCATCAAAACAAACAAATTCGAATCAGTTTCCTTGTTCTTATGACATTTAAATCATTGCTGTCAAAAAATCGCATTGCATTTGCTCGTTTTGATAAACCGCTAACCGAACAATGCGTTGATGAACGTTTCTGAAACCGGGCACATAAGACATAGGCGCGGGGGGGGGGGATTATCGGGGCCCATGCCCACAAGGAAAATTATCCTTGAGGCAATGCCCCCAAGGTGACTTTTCCCTTAGCGCAGCAATTTCTTTTAATCAGTAAAACTTTTATTTAATGTACGAATAAAATAATTCAAAAAACGGGACATAGGCGTATAGCATGGGAAATTAGTTTTTCTTTACGCAAACGTTACCCCATCCAATACTTCAAACAAATTATAGAGATTTAGGCCCGGTTTTTCTAAGACTTAAGTCGTGACTTATTCCTAAGTTCCACCGAAAACCGTTGCACGGCGCAAAAATGTCAAAATGTGAGACGTAAGTAGAACTTTAATGTAACTCGACAAAATCGGTGACTTATGTGTCATATATGTCAGTTGTCATATCAGTTCACATTAAATTTGTTTCATTTTGTGGAGCTACGGTGCAAGTCTTCAGCAATATGGACAAGAAACGTACAAATTACAGCAAAGAAGAAAAAAATGCTATTGGAAGTTGTATACAGAGATGTGACAAGCCTACGAAAAATGTGGGCAAATATGAAGGCTGACGCCAGGAAGCCATCGGCTAAGAAAAGGCTTTTGTTTATAGAACTGGTGGTGGTCCACATAAATATTGACAGTTGTCATATAATTGGAACAAATCAATTCTGTTATATTTTTGTTGCAGGATCTAACATTTTCGACAATATCGACAAAATCAACTTCATCCACATTATCCACGACGTTATCGTCGTCAAATTTAGGGAAATCCAGTAAATCCATATCGAATACTGTTGAAACGAATACAAGCATACACTGACAAACACAATGACAGCTTTGACATATTTTACGCTGTTGCCAATGTAATTTATGACATAAGTTAAGTTCGCATTTAAATTTGCTGGTGCAACGTAATTGGGATATAAGACTTACCTACAATTAAGGTGAAACCTGACAGTCGTATGATGCAGTGCTGGTTGCAGCGATTAGGGAAACTTTAAAATCGACATATTATTTTATTCTTATAATATTTTCAGTAAACTAAACTCAAATAAATTGTAAAATTATCAATATTATTAAAATTTGTCAAAATTTATTATAAAAATTTGTAGTTAATGTAATAAAATTGCAATTTTATTACAAAATCGTAAATTACACAAATTTCACCCTAGATATTTTTTTTAAAAAAACGTATATAATAGCAATTTATTCATGGATTATACACAACAAATTTTAAAAATTTTAATCTTCTAAAAGGTATTGAAAATAAATAAAATTTAGTTTTTTATTTATTTTCAATACCTTTTAGAAGATCAAAATTTTTAAAATTTGTTGTGTATAATCCATGAATAAATTGCTATTATATATGTTTTTTTAAAAAAAATATCTAGGGTGAAATTTGTGTAATTTACGATTTTGTAATAAAATTGCAATTTTGTTACATTAACTACAAATTTTTATAATAAATTTTGACAAATTTTAATAATATTGATAATTTTACAATTTATTTGAGTTTAGTTTACTAAAAATATTATAAGATTAAAATAATATTTCGATTTTAAAGTTTCCCTAATCTCTGCAACCAGCACTGCATCATACGACTGTCAGGTTTCACCTTAAGTAACACTTGAATAATCAACAATTTAAGTTACTGTGAAGAAACCGGGCATTAAATTCTGCATCTTAATAATGTAAACCCATGTTCTTGTTCTTCAGGAAAGGGAAAAAATCAATTATAAAGTTACTGTTTTCATGAGCTTTTAATCTAGACAGCCATGGATTATGACAAGAAACAAACAATTTCGTTGTATTTAACAGTCAATTCATATTTAAAAATAAATTAGAGTAATACAAAATACAAAAAGTACACCTTGTTCCATTTAGGCCATTCAGTATTTCAGAGAAGAGGGAATAGTTTTGACCTCTCTGATTGGCTGAAATTGGAGACAAGGGATAAGTTTACCCATTGTAATTTCGATTACTTAAACCTGGCTCTGATGTAAGCGCTACTGTTGGATAGCTTAAATGAAGCAGAGTATAAACTGTTTTAAAACTAACACAATTGTTTATTTTTTGTCATAATCCATGCCTGCCTAGAGAAAAAGTTCATTAAAAGAGTTAAATAATTAATTTATTCGCTTACATGACGAGCTAAAATAATCGTTTTATATGATTTAGATGCAAAATTTAAATCACTATAACTTTAATTTGAAGTATTTTTGCATAAAATAATTTGATAACGTTTGCTCAAAGAACAACTGATTTCCCATGTTAAAGGCCTTTTAATTTACACTCTGTACACTGAAGATAATAAAATTAATTGAAAATAATTTTCATTGTAAACTAGTTATTTTTTCTTCATCCCTTTCCAATTTTTTTAAATGCATTAATGGTTAATTTTATGGTTTGATTTTGGTCATTTTTTAAAAGTTGTGCCCTTAAGGAAATTTTGAAAAGTCGGCGCCCGTGCTATAAGGAAATTTACGCATGCGTGTTTTAAATTCTGATAGGTTATATTACTTACAAAAGTTGTTATAATAGCTTTTACTTTATGATTTTATTCATTTAGTTGAACTGTCAAAAGATTATTTGAAAGCATTTAATTTTAGACAGGTTGATTTATTGATAATAATAAAAACAATAAGTGATACATAACAAACGTTAAAATATTTCTTCGTACAAAGAAGGTGCAAATGTCATGACATACTAATAATGAATTTAAGTTTCATAGTTTGAAAATGTAACTACATATTTAAATTTAAATTACTTTCCGAAAATATTAAAATATATGTATCATTCCATTTAAAATCAACGTCGATTTCGCTTCCAGTGAAACAAAGACGTTGAGGTCAGGACGTTTTCCATTAAAAAGTGGAATTTAAGGGGATCGTTTTTGCCTTTCTAAATGAACGAAAAGAGGCTCTATATTTTTAACAATTATTATTAATTTTAACATATTTTTTAAGAATACTTGATATTATGTCTGTAACTTTTCATTTTTGCAATGTCATTGTTCTTATATCTGCAGCAAAGCTCAAAAATGGTCGATTTTTGGTTAATTTTGAAGTAAATTTTTTGAATAAAGAATAAATATTTTAAAACAAACGTCAAATACATTGAGTATTAATAAAAACCTGAGACGTGTTTTGTGTATTTTCATCGTTAAAGTATAAATAAAAAGTTACAGACATAATATCAATAACATGATAAAATTACAAATTCATAACAGATTTTGCATAATTATCAAAAATTTAGAGTCTATTTTCGTTCATTTGGAAAGCGTAGACCAAGACGCAGACGATCCCTTTAAATTCGCCATCAATTTTGAAATTTAATATGGATCTAAAATTAATAATAAATAAAATAACCATTTGTCCCTATTTTTCAGTCACCTTACGTTTATATTTAAAACACTATATAAAAATACTCACTTTAATTTTTTCAACAGGAAAAAGTTGTGAACTACATTCGACTTTTTCTAGTGCATTATTCAAGTTAAATGCTGCCCGTATAAAAGCGAGTATAGGTCTACTTTTTAGCAATAGCTTGTTTACGAGACATGTTACCGTGTACTTAACAAAATATAAAATACATTATGCCGTCAGTTGAACTGTGATATTTATTAGACCATTAAGCTGGATCTGGATCCTTGCTAACTAGGCGCTATGTGGTGCAGCGAGTAATTAATATTTATAGTTCCATTAGAGAAAGAATAGTTATGCAAATTGATGATGGATATGTTTGCAATAAAAAAAATTCATTAATATTAAAATATATCGTTATTCTACTCATCTGACTGTGGCGAATTATCGTACTGACAAATGAAATGAAATCAATCAGTTTCTAAAGCAATAAATCAGAACTTAATGGGAATTCTATGCAAACAGAAACTTTTTATTATATTCGCTATGAAAATAGGAAGAATATGAATCACATTTCTAGTCCATTCTTTCATTCCAACTGTTTTTAACGTACGTCTATTCAGGAGTTTTTAAATAGGTATGAATATTCATACGAATATGCCGATCAAAATTTGGCCATCGCAGTTTTAATTAATAAAGACTATTAGTCCATAAAGTATTTTACCTTATAGTATTGCAGGCTGCAGTGAAATATTTCACATACACATAATAATAAATTATATACCAAAAAAGAAAATATAAGTAAATTAAAGGTACATTCATACAGAAATCAAAGTAGCATCATCTGTTGAAAAAGAAAAGAAAGTAAAAGGTGCATATAGAAGATATCACCAGACATTTTACCTCTTTATTTCCTATTTATTCTACACTGGAGAACAATTCTAATTCAATTGGAGACTTATACCGTTGTTATGTTACATAAATAAATAAATATATCATCACGGCTTATTACCCATTGCTGGGTGTGCCAATCTGCTTTGTACAAATACCGGTAATGACGATATATTTGCACCGTGCGGGCGCTTACCAGGCGTCACCTCACGGGCACTCATTGCTGGCGTGGAGAGTGCACTACAGGGGTCAATTTTGTGCCATTTTAAAATTGTAAATATTTGGCGTCGGTCGGGATCGAACCCGGTTGTTATGTTACAGAGATTTAATTTTCTAGTTTGGTAAAAGATGAAGTATGACAAGACTTTGTCATGTTTAACATTTTGAAAATTTAGATGGAAATAATTTTATTGTTACCTAATTTATTGTGAAAAATATTTTTATATTCCACTCTAGAAAATTAAATTCCTAAAATCTGACGTCATTAATAGAGACTATATTACAGTCTAAAGTTTCTAAATGAATTAGATAAAAATATTGTCCGACAAATAGATTCATAATAATATTCATTTCTATTTAGAGTTATGTATGTTTTTGAGATGGAAAAATAGTATCTGACGGAAACTTTAACAACAAATATTTTTATTGTTGATTGCCTCACGTGACGGGTACTAATGAGAGTTGTGGGAAATATACCATAGGAATACTATCTATCATTTTATTCACTCGACTACACTCTAATGAAATCACTATATTGAAATTATATTCCTATTGCATTTTTACCCCCCGACTACCCTTAGCAAGGGAGGTAAAGGGATCGTGCTAAAAATCGCAAATCGAGATTTTGGTAAATGACCACGTTTTAAGATCCCTAGAATCCGATTTTAATATTTTCACGATGATGTCTGTGAATGTATGTGTGGATCCATGCTCAAACTCTTATTCGGAAAATTTTGAAACCTTGTATTTCGACCTTGTTCTAATATGGAAAGAAGCCGTTAAATTTTGGTGTAAATCGGATAATCGAAAATGGCACTTTACTTGAAGCTCAAAATAGTTTTTCTTCGAAAAATATCTTTAAATGTTATTTTTTCGAAATTCCGGAGCTTACGCTTTAAACAAACACTCCTTGGTTATACAATTCATATCTCAAATGTATGTAACTGACAGATAAATGTCACTGTCAAAGAACTAATCATTTCAAATTAATAATAGTAACGTTTTAAAAAGAAAATAGTAAATAGAACCATAGTACAGCATACGTAAATATGTATATTTAAATTAATAAAAATCAAATGGCACGAGGTATAGTGTTGGCCACATCAGATTTTTTACTTTTGAGTTATCAATTAAAAAGCTTTGAAAATATTTATCTAAAAAAGCTTTTGGTTCTATTATTCAAAAGAGTCAATAACTGAAATAACTTTGAAATTTTAACTACATATGGGTGAAAAATTGTATTTCATCTTAATTTCTAGATAGGTACAAATTTTTGCTTCTTCCATTGATCATTTCTTCATCAACATCTTTTTGTGATCTTATCCCAATCTTGTTTTGATCTTACTAATCCTCTCTATTCTCTTATTTTCGCTGCATATCTATAAAAATGTAATTGAATGTCCTACGATTACTTGTTATATTACATATACTGAGGTGTTCGATATTTTTATGCGGTCTCGCGCCCGCGGGCGTGAGTGTCTGGCCGCGAATCTGGGGAACCGGGTTCGATTCCGACCGACGTCAAATGTTCCGAATTTTAAATGGCACAAAATTGACCCCTGTGGTGCACTCTCCACGTAAACGCTCGCACGGTAAAAATAAGTCATTATCATTACCGCAATCTGTGAACAAAGCATATTGGCACTTCCATCAATGGGTAATATGCCGTGATGATATATTTATTTATTTATTCGATGTTTTAAATTTGTTTCCAATTCCCCCCTGTTATCAGAAGTAATATAACAAGGCATTCTGTTTTTAACGATAAATTTTTATTTTGTACGAATTTTTTTGTTTAGCAACGAATACGAATGCAAAGTCCATGGTAAATCCAGACTCCGATGTAGGAGAAGTTTTACCTAACGTCAGTTTGCTTGAGTGATTTTGCTTAAAATCAAATAGATGAGTGTTTAAAAATAAAAATTTATCTGTGAAAATTAGAGAGATCATGTGGTATTTGGTGAGATAAGTTCCAAAGACAACGCAAAATGAAACCAAATAATTATTATTATTTTATTTTTAAACTTGAAATTAACTGTCACGCTGACAATTATAAACAATAACAACTGTTTATTTACTTAGTAGCAAAAATTTATCGAAGTAAAGGAGTTTTATCAGTATAATACTGTTCCCATTGGTTGAATTTTCAAGTGTTTTGCATCATGATTGGTTAAAAACTAGTGTTTGGAATTTATCAGCTATATATTTTAGATACTAGATTTTTTGCTTCCCTTTTTATTACCTCTCGCTAAGAGAGGTATTGCATTCATGCTAAAAATCGCATATCCAGATTTTAAGGAATAAGCACGTTTTAAGGTCCCTAGAATCCGATTATAACATTTTTACGATGATGTCCGTATGTGTGTGTGTGTGTGTGTGTGTGTGTGTGTGTGTGTGTGTGTGTATGTGTGTGTGTGTGTGTGTGTGTGTGTGTGTGGATGTGTGTGTGTGTGTGTGTGTGTGTGTGTGAATGTTGGATTCACTATATCTCAAATACTATGAGACTTAAGACATTTTTAACTACGGATTCCTCAATCTAACAATAATGGGAAGAGTCCAGTCAGTTTTGGTAACAATTGGACAACCGGAAGTAGTAGTTACAAGAAAAAAATCGTCTAAATATTATTTATCGAAAATTTATGTAAATACTTATAGCACGTTTTAAGGTCCCTAGAATCCGATTATAACATTTTTACGATGATGTCCGTATGTGTGTGTGTATGTGTGTGTGTGTGTGTGTGTGTGTGTGTGTGTGTGTGTGTGTGTGTGTGTGTGTGTGTGTGTGTGTGTGTGTGTGTGTGTGTGTGTGTGTGTGTGTGTGTGTGTGTGTGTGTGTGTGTGTGTGTGTGGATGTGTGTGTGTGTGTGTGTGTGTGTGGATGTGTGTGTGGATGTTGGATTCACGATATCTCAAATACTATAAGACTTAAGACATTTTTTAACTACGGATTCCTCAATCTAACAATAATGGGAAGAGTTGATTAGGTTTTGGTAACGATTGGAGAACCGGAAGTAGTAGTTACAAGAAAAAAATCATCTAAATATTATTTATCGAAAATTTATGTAAATACTTATATTAAAGAATGTTAATTTCTTTATTCGATAAATATAAATTCATTATTATATCTTCTATAGATTTAGAGATAAAGAAATGCATATAAAATAATTTGATATAAAAATTCTTGAATCAAACTACTTCAACGCAAGAAATTCAAATGTTTGTAATTGACACATAAATGTCACTGTCAAAAATATTTGTATGCCGCTGTCAAAAATATTTGTATATTATTATGAAGATTATGAAAATAAAAAAAAAGGCAACAACGTAGAAGAATATACGTAAAAAAGAATATAAGAGGAATTAGCGAAAAAATTACGAATATAAAGAAAAAGAAAAGGAAAGTAGAAAAAGAAAATTTCAGGATATTGAATATAAAGAAAATGTATGTATTGTACATAATTTATATTAAAATATCCGATAGATTTTGCGAATATATGTGAGAATTATTTTGTAGTGAGACATGAATATTTGTATTTGTATTTAAAAATATGTTTCGTTTTATGCGAACAACCAGGTAAAATATCTGGCGAGAGGTTATGTGCTGGCCACATCAGATTTTTATGTTTAAATATTAATATAAAATAAAATTTTATACCATATTCTCAGATATATGTAGCTACCTACAGAAGCATAAAAATAAAGTTTTTATTCGATTTTTTTCTTTGATATAAAATTGTTTTATTTTTCGGCGTGGGTTCAGGCATTTTTGTAGCCACATCGAGCATTCAACATTGAGCATCGAGCATACCGAATATGAATTTGTGTGTTGAGGTGCCGGGTCCCCAGATATTCTTGCACGCTCGAGTGCTGGGGTTGTTTGTTGTTGTTGTGTTGGTAGCGCTTGGTCCGTTGACAACGTGAAATAGTATTGTCTGGGCCGGGTATAGTTAATGGGGCCGTTATCATGGACATCGCCTGCGCTGTAAAACATGCTCCGAGCTCTGTTCTCGGAACGGAGAGTCGAGAGGACTCGCTTGACAATTTATTTTATAGATGTGGGTGTGTGCGTTGCGTTCCAGCTCCACGACTGCATGGCTTGTACTAGGCCACAGCCATAGCCACCCCCTTACATTAGTTCCTTTCCGGGAAAACAAACCACAGCTAGAGATTTCAACTAGATTGATACAAGACGTGAAGGAATGAACGATAAATGTTTCACTTCCTAAAAGGAAACTCTTGCTTACACTGCTTATTCCTACTCATTCTACGTGTATAACAAAATATTTTAAAATAATAGTTACTTATTTAAAATTTAAAACTAAGCGCGGGAAAACATACATCACACATGAGTGTTTAAATGGGGTCCTACACTATAGTAACAAATTAAAACGACTTCCTTGTACGCAAGACCAATATGAAGAATAGACCCAATTATAAAATTACACGTATTTGACGTAATTTGACATTAACAACTATTTTTTTATTTTTTTGTTATTTTTTTTTCCTAATCAATAGCAAGCTTCATTACAAAAACCAAAAAGTATATAAGTTTTAAATTACCGTATCTCCTTTATACAAAGAGCTAATTTAATAATACTTGATGTGCTAGAAGCAGTATTTAATTCTCTAAAACTCTTATTTGAAGCATTTATTTCTAAAATTAGAATGAAACCATTTTATTCAAGAAAAACTGTTAACAACTTCATGTAATATATCACTTCCGGTTAGCCCTGTTTTAACCAAAATCTATGTTTTTCTAATTGACATAAAAATCTATATACCAAATTTGAAAAGTTTTGGATTATATTTTAAAATAGTTTTTCATTAAAATCTATTATAGGCGTCAAATAAAGTACCATTTCTGGAAATTATCTAATGACAAAAAAGGGAGGTGCACAACTAGATGTTATAGCAGTCCTAAATACAAAATTTTCTACGGCTTACCGTTTTTGAGTTATGCGAGGTACGTACGTACACACGTCACGACGAAATTAGTCAAAATGAATTCACGGCTGGTCAAAATGAATATTTCCGTTGAAATCTGAAAACCGAAAAATGATAAAGACTTAAAAAAATTACTAGATTTGAAAATATTGGAGTTCTTAGTTCCTTTGACATATATGTCACAAATCTAATCTATTGCAAATTTTTAAAAAAAATTTCAATATATCAGATAAACGTCAAAATAATTCCTTCGACAAAGAAAGTACAAATGTCATGGCAAACTGATAATCCATTCAAGATTAAATTTTTTTAAACATTAATAGGTTTATTTTACTGAAAGTGCAAGTATTTGGCATTACTGATTACTGTAAAACTAATTTAAATTACTTCCAAAAATATAAAAACATTTCAGTCGAATATAAAAAAAATCATCGATAATATCGCTTCCGGCAAAACCTGATACAGAACGGAGTATTCCGGCATTTTAAAATAATTTTTTAATTATTTCGGTTTATTAGAATTATCAGTATATAATTTTGAGTAAGAAAACATATATAAGAGTATATTAAGTGAAATATGAATTTTTAAAAAATTCATCTATATTCATATTTTCTATCATGGCGCGCTTATGACGAGCATGCGATATTGACATCTACAGCAAACTTCAGACGAGCCTAATCACACTTGTTCATAGACAGCTATTTCAGTTTTTACAACTTTTGAACAAGAAAATGTAGGTAAACAAACAAATATCATAGGAACACGTAATAATTAACACAAATAAAGTGAATAAAACATGAAATAGGTACAAAATCCACGCGCGTAGTAACTATTAGCGCCATCTGTGTTTCTAACGGCATATATTTAATCTGAAATGAGCAACAACAGTCACAGTTGTCAAGGACGTTTGTACATATGTAAAGAATTTCAATATGGTCATATCACATGTTCCAATTTATTTATTTTTTCTGAAAATTCACTTAAAACTACTTACGAAAATATTTATTTTATATCACATAAGTTTCTAGTTTTACAGAAATATTTTTTTTAAATTCTTATAAAATTTCAAATGACGTAATAATTTTGCGACCCTCATCGAGTAAGAATGGAACTACATTTAACGTTTATGTCATTGTGTCTTCAAACCACGCTTGAAACTTTTGGAGTATTTATTGCCTTATACTATCATCTTTCCCTTAGATGTTGAGGCATAATAATACGAACAAAAAGTTGATTTTACTTCTCAACGAGTTGTTCTCCCAGGACGGCACAGAACAATATTGTACAACTATTGTAATATCTAAATCAAACATAAATTGTATTTATTTATCATTTTTATTTAGCATATTTCGTTATTTGTACTTACTTTAAAAAAACAACTTGTTGCAAGGATATTGACGTTACTTTCAAAATGTTGGTTATATACAGTTATGTTAGAAAAGTGACAAATCTGTTTTATGTATAGTACACGCACGAGTACGTACGTGTGCGCCTAATGGTGTGCCTCATTATCGTGTATTTGTGTACAAAATTATGACGTCACAAAATCACACTCAGAATCTTTATAAAGAAAATCGTGAATGAAAAGTATAATAATATTAAATATTTTTGATGTATATATGCATAATATTAGGTAAAGTTTTCACTTATGAAAGAAAAATCAATTTTTTCTCTCTTTGGTATGACCCCATTTTCTAACATCATATTACGAATGAAAACTTTTTCCTAAACATGTTTTATTGAATTCAGGATATCTCTTCACACCAAAATGTAGCATTTAAGTTCGCTCCATCGCTCCCAACTTTGCTAATTAATTTATAGATCTAAAATTGATTAAAGAAAATAGCCATTATTTGTCCCTAGTTTTCATTCATTCTATACAGAGAATAGTCGAATGTAAACAAATATTATATCAGTCAACGAGGGATACGCAAAGCTATAAAATATGCACATATATAAATTAGCTTGGGGACGAATATACAACTGTTTCAGATAAAAAACAGACCATAAACCAAATAGATTTTTAATTAACATGCACTGTACTCCGCAGTTTATACTAACACCATTTCACTAACACTAGTTCATAAATTACTAAAATTTATTATCTCTATTCTTTAATGTAGTTGTATATATAGTAGTGTGTATGACATCACGGCAATATAATTTTTCCCACAATTTACAATATTAATTAAAAACCGCATTCGTATTTGACGTCGTCACTTTATTACATGTAAACTTAATTTCATCCCATCTATCAACCATTGTTCGTGTTAGAAGATTAATGCATTTTATAACATTCCCCGATTCATACGACACCAAAGACACACGAATTTGAATAATAATTACAAACAATTTATTTCTTTTGTAGGAGAATCACAACATTTAGGAGCTGGTGATTTTTCTCCTGTCCGACTACTTGTTAGGCAAGAAGTAGCATAGCAAGAGTGGATATTCATAGAGTGTGCTGTGTTCGACCGTGTGAAACATTGTGTGTGTGTGGTGTGCGACATCTCTGGGCCGCTCGCGGAGTAATTGCGTGAAAATCGCTAGCTATTGTTTTCAGGACGTTGTTTGTTAGTGTCCACCGGTGGTCATGGTAATAGCTGCTTTGCAACCTCGCCCAAATTCAACATGCACAATCATTAAGTCCGCTTATGAATATTGTGAATAAACGCTTCGCTATTAATAATGTATACAGCTCAAGTTTGACATTATAATTAAAGAACTAAAAAATTATATTATAAGTTTTCGGGAAACAATATGAGGGGTGTAAAAAAAACGTAACAATCTCCACATTTTCATGATAATGAGTTATACACATCATTGTAATCGTCTTTTCATGCTCTACAACAGGAATGGCGAACCTTTACATATCAACGTGCCATTTTTCTAAAGAAATGTTTAATGAGGTCATAGACGTGCCATCAAATAATTTTGACTTTGTGATTATTGGGAAAATAATAATAATAAATACTATCAACTCAAAACTCCTTATTTACTACAAAAAAATAGGAACATTTTGCAATGTTTCAATTATATGCGTAATTTAAATTAAAGTAAAATTAGTGTGACTTCTGTTGTTGCAGATTAGATGACAAATAACATGTTAGGGTTGTAAGACGTTACTTTTAGCAGAATGCATGCTGAACTGGAGTCATCTGTCAAACGGTTTCTAACCGAGTCTTTAATGTTATTCATCTCTGAAAATAATGACTCGCAGGCATAGGCTGATGAAAATATTGTTAAAATAGCATGAGCCAGCTTCTTCAAACAATTAAATGTGTCTGGTAACACATTCCATGTTTCCAAAATTTTGTTATTAGCATTTTCACTTATATTACTTGTCAATCTTCCTGTTTCAATTAATTCTAACACTTTCCTTGTTTCAATAAATTTATTAATCCATATTGAACTAGACTGGAAATCAATCAGCTGCATTTCAAATTCTTCAATTTCCAACTAATCGAATTGGGACAAATTCAGTTTATCAAATGACGTCACATCAGGGTACATAATAAACTTGAGTATTTCCGATAATTCTTTGAACTGAGAAAATCTCGCTGAAAATTCCTAGATTGAAGAATCAATCACAGAAATAAATTCATTATCATGACGATAATTGTTTTATTTATGCCCTGAAGCTTCATGTTTAACTTATTTAAATGTTGGCATATGTCTGTAAAAAACATCAATTTTGAAAGGCACATAACATCCAACAACTGTGGGTATTCTTCAACTTTTCCCTCATTTTGCAGAAACAGTCTGATTTCTTCCAAGCAATCAACAAATCTTTGAAGTATGTTCCCGCGACTCAACCAGCGAACATTATTGTACATCAGTAAGCCATTGTACACTGAGTTGACTTCATCTAACTAAGCATCGAACTTTTGCTTGTTTAAAGCCTGCGACGAGATGAGGTTGACTATTTTTGTGACTACCGCCATTACATTATCAAGAGATATTAAACCACTCTTAGCACACAAGGCTTTTTGGTGAATGATGTAGTGGAATTGAAGAATCGAATGCCCTACGTCTGTGATCAGTGACGTGCCCAAAATAATGTGTCGCGTGCCATTGGTTCGCCATCCCTGCTCTACAACCTTAAAATAAGTTTCCCTAACAAAAATTACAATATCCCTCTGAAACTCGGTGTCAGTAACAAACATCACAATCTCCAAATAGAAATTTCTAACAAAAGTAACAATCTCCAGTTCAACCAATCAAATGAAAGATTTGCGTTCATGTGATATCTATTTAGTTGCTGTTATTTTCTGTTTGATGCTTACTGTCGAATTGTTGATACATTGAAAGTATTTAATTAATAATAAATATTGCATATAATGAATGTTTCAAAAAAGTTAAGGTTAGTTCTCAATTTTTTTACCTTCCGTCACCTTTAGGTAAGGAAGGTATTGTCTTCGGTCAAAAAATTCGGTGGTGAGATTTTAATGAATAAGCACGTTTTAAGGTCCCTAGAATACGATTTTACTATTTTCACGATGATGTCTGTGTGTGTGTGTGTGTGTGTGTGTGTGTGTGTGTGTGTGTGTGTGTGTGTGTGTATGTGTATGTGTATGTGTGTGTGTGTATGTGTATGTGTATGTGTATGTGTATGTGTATGTGTATGTGTATGTGTATGTGTATGTGTATGTGTATGTGTATGTGTATGTGTATGTGTATGTGTATGTGTATGTGTATGTGTATGTGTATGTGTATGTGTATGTGTATGTGTATGTGTATGTGTATGTGTATGTGTATGTGTATGTGTATGTGTATGTGTATGTGTATGTGTATGTGTATGTGTATGTGTATGTGTATGTGTATGTGTATGTGTATGTGTATGTGTATGTGTATGTGTATGTGTATGTGTATGTGTATGTGTATGTGTATGTGTATGTGTATGTGTATGTGTATGTGTATGTGTATGTGTATGTGTATGTGTATGTGTATGTGTATGTGTATGTGTATGTGTATGTGTATGTGTATGTGTATG
>OY720448.1:101711582-101716582 GCA_963082715.1 Harpalus rubripes
AACAATTACCGATCTTCCCAGTATGTAATCATCACCAAAATAAGGTCTTTCAGTGAAACATCATCCGTAGTTCAGAAACAAAAGTAACAATCTCCAAACTTTTTATTTAAATATCTTTTATATTATTAACTTTCCCAAATAAAATGTTTAAAAAATGTATTTCTAATGCTTTCTAGGTGTTATTAGTAAATTTTCAGTAAAATGAATAGTATATTGTGTTATTAGGAGTAAAAGTGATACTTTGTGTGTCAAGCATGGAAGTTTGCACGACGAGCGAAGCGAGTCGGACAATGCATGCGAGGCACACAGACACTTATTCCGAATGACACATTAATTATTTTTTCAAACGCACTCTTTTTTTATTCGTTTGTTCTATGTAGTTTCTATGGATATTTATTTATTTTATTTCTACGTCGCCGGCGTAGAAATTTCCAGCGGCGTAGAAATGAAACTTCTACCATTTAATAAATAATATTATTTATTAAATGCTTCTACCTTGTGAATCAAGTCACAAAAAATGCCATTTCTACGACGTTTGAAGAAAAAAGATATAACTTAAACTATCAAAAGTAGTTTTTTCTTGTATACTCAAAACTTGTGAAAGTAGATTGTAACCTTTGTTTCTACACCCTTCATATTCTAATTAATAATGCTTTACGTTTTTTCTGGAAACATATTTTCAAAAATAAAAAAATCAAACAAGCACAATTTTAAAATTTGATATAAATAATAGGAAGTAATATAAATACAATGTATTTAATTTAAATAAACATTAAAGTAATTTATCTATAATATAGAAAAAAAGTATTATTTAACATTATTATTGTTTTTTCAACTTTTGTACTTTACATTACAAATGAATAACAATAAAACAAATATTTATTCTGATATTATGAACCGTCCTTGCAAAATATATCAAAAAGTCATTTCATTTTAAATAAATGGGTCATGAAATATGAATTTTACATGTTTTTTGATAAAATTAAATTGAAAAATATTGTTAGCTTTATCAGTGCATACTCGTAATTGCACAGCATAAAACGCATTCAATGATGGGTATATGCAAGTTGCACTACAATAAAATGTATTAATTTCATTGTATTATTATAAACGCTACAACGCCTCTCAATTACGTTTAGAAAAATTCTGGTGTAGCCAACACAATACCACCCGCCATTTACAGCCCGAGTCACAAAAAAATTAAGCTAAGCCTTATTTTTGGATTATCGTATTTTACTCTAATTTTGACAATTTAAATACCGGGATAGAATAGAATTCACTAATCCAAAATTGAGGATTAGCTTAAACTTTTTTGTTAATCGTTAATTTTTATTAATCTAAATACATACCTACATATTTACTTATGCTGGAAACTCTTGCTGGAAACTGTATTGATTTCCTTTGCTATTGTTCTATTTACTTTTTCCTTTTTAAAACGTTACTATTATTAATTTGAAATTAGTTCTTTGACAGAGACATTTTTCTGTCAGTTATATATACATTTGAATAACTGCGTAACCAAGGAGTTCTGTCTTTTTAGCGTAGACTCCGGGATTTAAATTATAGATAATTTTATAAATTTATCCATAAAATATGTAGAAAAAGTATTAATGCAAATCTGTAGAAAATTGAATAATCTTTAATTTTTATAATAATATAAATCTCAAAAAAATAACATTAAAGGTATTTTTCGAAGAAAAACTATTTTGAGCTTCAAGTAAAGTGCCATTTCCGGTTATCCGATTTACACCAAAATCAAATGGGCTCTTTTCATTACAGAAAAAGTTCGAAATACAAGGTTTCAAAATTTGCTGAATGATAGTATTTGAGTTAGAGTGGAGGATACATACAACACACAGACATCATCGTGAAAATGTTAAATTTGGATTCTAGGGACCTTAAAACGTGCTGATTTACCAAAATCTCGATATGCGACTTTTAGCACGATCCCTATACCTCCCTTACCAAGGGTAGAGGGACGTAAAAATCCAAAATATGTATTATATGCAATATATAAGAATGATAACATGGACTGGTTTTACAGGGTTTTCAGAGGGATGTACCTTCCCATTCGCCGAAAGGCAGTGTGTTGATTAATAACAACAAATGGTAATGAAGTGCGATAAAAAAAATAACGAAATCTTTCATTTGTTTCAAAATGTAATAATTCATTCATCAATATTAATATTGTCCTTTTTCAAAGTACTTCCTATAGATATAATGCACTTATGCAATCGTTATTTCCATTCTGTAGAACACTAATGATGTTGCCTTTGTATACTCCATAATCTATATGGACACAAAAAAATTCCTTTCAATGTCCTCATTTTCTTTTCGTTTTCTTCGGATTGTCTCGTGCAAAAGGAGCAACACTCCTTTAGTAATTCGGCAATTACTTAGAACAATATCTTCAATTTCCTTGGTCCAATATTCGACTATCAACCTCTAAATATCTTTAAAGTTTCCCACATTTTTATCAGTGGTTGATTTGTTACGACATCCGGCTCCCTTGCCATCTTCCATGTCTTCATGACCCTCTTGAAAACGTTTGTACCATTAATAAACCTGTGGTGTCGACATAGCTTCCTCTCCAGAAACCTTCTCCAACATTTGCACTAGGTACGTTCAATATGCCTAGCAAAACAAGCAACCGGAAGCAAAATTTGTTGAACGACTTTGCTAGCCTAGCATTTGCTTGATTTGATCGCAAGCAACACAAGCAACAAATTTCTCGCTTGTCTTGCTAACTTATCAAAATAATGGCGGGAAATACAAATTATACATACATTAATTTAACTTGTACTGTTTCTATCTTATTTTATGGTGTGTGTATGTCAACCACATGTCAAAAAGGCTATGAAAGTTTTTTAATGGATGTTTATAACATTATTAAATTTAAAATATTTTGTCACACCTTACATAGCTTCCTCAATATCTTCAATATCTGCAAATAAATGTGTAAATTCATTTTCCATAACTTCGCAAACCAAGAAAAGATGTACAAGAGATATACAATTACACAATGTTATATTTGACAGCTGTATAACTTTCTGGATAACAGTTGTGCATGACAGTTTATACTTATAAGTAGCAAACTGTTCAATGTATTAAGTAACAAGTCTCGTTTGCTTACCTAGCATTTACTTCACTTGCTTACTTCATTGAACACACCTATTGCTCCACTGAACTTTATACCATTGTTAAGACAAAATTTAATACAGATTCTTTGCTGTTGCTCCGTCAATATGTAGCTATAACACGCAAACTTTGCGTCTAATATGAATGAAACCTGATATAGATTTCATAGACCACGGTAGTAACGTGATAAAAAATAGCAAAATCGAAAACAAAGCACGCGCGAAATTCAAAAATTATTTTTTATTTTTTAATAAAACCTCGAATATTAAATAGAAAGCGGTCATAGCTTTATTGACGTACCATAATATTTGAGTACAATAAAAACTGGATTATGTACGAGAACGCCCCAAAAATATTTTTTTCTTAATATCCAATATTGGAAATTTCTACAAATTTTATAGACTTAAAGCAATTTGTAGTAAGAGTAAGAGTGCTAAGAGATTTCTTTATATGTAGTTTTAGTGCACGGGCGTTTAATTAATTTATGCCGACACTTTGAATTAAAAAATAAACCGCATTAAGTAATTAGCTGAGATCCCTACAATGTAGGAAAACTGAATGAAATTAATTTGTGTACTAAATGATTGAAAAAATAATATTCATTTTAGACCTTTATAGTTAAGGGGATCGTCTAGGGTCTAGGCTCTTCCAAATGATCGAAAAGAGGCTCTACAATTCTACCAATTATGCGAAATCTGTTAAGAATTTGTTACTCATTTTTAACATATTTATTAAGAAAACTTGATATTATGTCTGTAACGTTTTAATTTTGCAATATTATTGTTTTTATGTCTGTGGCAAAGCTTCAAAATTGTTGATTTTTGGTCAATTTTGAAGTTAATTATTCGAATAAAGAATAAATATATTAAAATTTTAAAACGTTACGAACCTCATTTCATCTTTTCTAAGGGCGCGGATTTAAATTTTATTACAAATAAAAGACAAATACAGCCATAATTAGTAAAAAGCTGAGACGTGTTTTGTGTATTTTCAACGCTAAAGTATAAATAAAAACTTACAGACATAATATTAAGATTTTGTAATAACATGACAAAATTAAGTTACATATTCGTAACAGATTTTGCATAATTAACAATAATTTAGAGCCTCTTTTTGATCATTTGGAAAAGAGTAGACTGAGGACTAGACGATCCCCCTTAAATTACATTGTTAGGGCTATACTCAAATGCCACTTATTGATATAAAAAGCTTATGATTTCTATTTCCTGTTTCGCTGGAAGCGATATCATCGATGATTTTTTAATTAATAATAATCTTGATTGACCACTGTTATGAATGATATTTTCTGAAATTAATTTAAAATAGCTTTTCAGTAATATCAAATTACTTGCATTTTTATCAAAAATTAACCTAGATAGTCACTATTTTTTCAAAATTATGAAACTTTAATTAATTATCAGTTTGCATTACATTCATACTTTCTCTCTTGAAGGACATATTTTGACTTTTCCCTGATGTATCATTTATTATTGACTATTTCACTCATAAATTTATAAGCCAATCCAAATTCAGGATTCTACCTAGTTACCAAGTTTTATTTCGACAAAACAACGTCACAAAAATTTTATCGCATCCTTTAAGCCAATAAGATGTCGTATTTTTACAAGTGAGTTTTGAAAAGCGAAATTTTTTTGACGTTTTAGAAACATACCTGTCAAAGTGTGTATATTTTCAGTGTTATCAATTTTTATTAAAAACGAGTCGATTCGGACAGAAATCTATATAAAACGTTGAAAAAGCAAACTTAAATATAATACATCAAAACACAATAAATATTTGAAGATTTTTGTCAAGAAAAAAAAAATCATAGTTGATTACCTGACTTTTATTTTGGAAATAGT